>DVQO01000021.1:0-56480 GCA_018231785.1 Danaus gilippus
TGTAACGCATCGTAACGTTTTACGAGACCCCCCCTCCCCCAAAATTGCGTTACGTAATACTTGAACGCTCCCTAAATGATGCAGAAAAATTAACATATTTTAATTGAGAATCTAGTTTACTGCTGTGTTGGCCTTGAAAATGCTTAGCGAAAGTACAGCGACAGAAATGCGAATGTGAAAAATTTACGAGCGGTAAGCAAGGCTTTATTAGTTTTTTAATGAATTTATTTTTACACCATTTTTTGTCTAAAAGGACTTCTGTTTTGGTCGAATATTAGATAGAAGTTTCTTGTAATATATTGTATCTTTCATTCTACCATGTTAAGTACAGGATTGAGACGTTAAAATGACAAAAAGATATTGTGTCATATATATTTAATATATATTATAAACAAATGAGATATGCCATAGCGAGCGATGGTAGTTGGTTCTAGGAGAACTTAAAAAAGAATGCGAAAATGAGATAACTATTCAAATATATTTTAGTTTCTCAACACTTACTGAAAAAATAAATAATTGCAAGTTATTGCACGTAAACTCGCTGAGTTTCTTAAGATATTTTCTGCCGTTGTTAGTATGTAAAACGAAACCAACATTTTTAATAGTGTCTATTTTGCACTTGCATATTTTTGGTTATGCCAAGAGTTAAATTACTCTAGAGATCTCTTAGATCTTATAGAATTACTCTAGAGATCTCTTAGATCTTATAGAATTACTCTAGAGATCTTATAGAATAAATGATTTGGAGATGTGGTGTTAAAGGCGTATGCTTAAAATACCATGGTCTGCAAAACGCACAAATGACTCTATTCTGTCTCAAATCTCAATCAAAACTCGGCTGTCCATAGTGGACAACGCCGTAAAATTATGTCGTCAACTTCTATTGATATGTTCTGGTCATATTATGCGAAGAGAAGTTGAAAACCTGGGAAAGTTGGTCGTAGTGGGTAACAAAGAGGACAAAAGAGCCGGAGATCGTCCACCAACTCAATGAGCTGACCAAGTTAATGAAGCCATCTGCTTAAAAACTTTTTACTGGGCTATTAAGGCAACAGCAGGCTGGCAGAAATAGCGTCAGATTATTCGTTGCGGGATGCAACTTGGGATTAAGTAACATCGAGCGGACAAATTTGTATTGTCTTTGAGTTTGTTGACATTTTAATAATGGTGTTAGAGCGAATATAAGTTCTGAAAATATTATTGATAACAAAAATAGATTTTTGACTCTGAACAGCGATAATTAAATGTAGAAAACTATTCAACGTGTTTCGCAATGTAGTTAGGCATGAGTAGGTTAATTTATTGCGGTATCGTGTAGTCCACCTCGCAGATCACCAAAATACTTTTTAATTTCTTCTAGGTTCCATGGAATAGGAATTATTTTTTGCATAGTTACTCAAATCTCCTTCATAAACAATTTAACATTAAGGAACAGAGTGCGACTTTTGTTCCTTCTGCAACTAATTTATAAATTTCAATATCAGGTTTATGTTCCTCATTACTCTTATAAGTCTTTCGTTCAAGAAAAAAATGTTAATATGTATTAATAATCAGATTTTTCATTTATCGTACTTACTTTGTCAGACTCAACACACGTCATAATATCATGTACATTTAAAATAAACTGGCGTGAGCAAATAAATCATGTAACCGTTGTTGTGATTAAGAGATAGTAGACTGTGTGAAATTCTTATGTGTACCTTACCCGTTCTTAAGATCACATGCTTCAGACTATAGTATGGTGATATCTATCTATCTATATAAGAATGAATTGCTGTTCTTATCTTATTCTTAGTCTTGAAATGTTCGTGGAAGTTCAGGGAAGGCTTAAGAGCTGAAAAAAATTGATTCATTCCGGGAAAATCCTACAAACACCCCTTTTCTATTTCCTATACAAATGATTTTTTTGAAATTAGATTTGACAACTAACTAATTTGTCAATCATTCAAGATTTATGGCTTAAAGGTAAACTCCAAAAATATAAATAAAAAATCAGAACAAAGAAAAAAGTATTACGATTGACGATATTGTATTGCGATCATAGTTACGATATTCTGTTAGAACATCCATTTATTTTTGTGAGTGACGATTACCGCTATATGCGCGAGAAGTTTCTTTACTTTTGTGATCCTTTGTGATAGTGGCATATGTACTTTTTTAAGAGTATTTAGACATCACTGATTAATGCATTCCCAAAGGGGGTTGCTGTCAGGCAGGCGGCCGGGCGTAAAAACAATTAGCCAAAATTATTCACAACATGTAAGGCAGACCCTGGCTAAAGCTGGGAAATTGTCAGGAAGAAGAATAAAAACGACTGTAGGGATATGGTTGAAAATACCAATACCTGGTTATTTATGGCCTCTAAGACGGAATAGAGTTCGCCTGGTCAGCTATACATATATTATTGATGACGACATTAACGCGGACGAAGTCGCGGGCAAAAAGTAGTAGTCAAATAAAACAGCTTAGCTTCGTATTTTAAAACGACTTTTAACGTTTAAGAGATGTCGTATGTCCTATGATTAAGTGAAAGCAAAGTATATTTAGTCATTGATTAAAATCTTTGTTCGTGCACTCTATGGTCGCATGACTGAAACTCTTCCGGAACAACGGATGCTATAGCTCATGCCCAAAAACTTTCGGACTAGGCTCGTTTTATTTACATCCTGATTAAAATTTCTGTATATAAAAATAACTTATCGCCATCTCTAGCCGCTGCCGATCTCATCTTAAATCTTTTAACATCTACAATAGATATTCTATTTTACTTTGTAATGTTGTATTTTTCTCAAAATAACATTTTTTTAACTCCGTATTTTAATTATTTTGCTAGTTGCTCAATATATTTATATCATATTACTGATCGTTGCCTCAATGTCATATAAATGTCTCAAACCTGTGTAATCGTTCAAAACAGAAGTGCTTAGGTTATTATTATGAACAAGAAGTATAGTCAGATTTTATAAAACCACAGTACAAGTGGAATGTTGTTACTTATAAAAGCAAACGTATGTGTGGATGTTAGTTACTCTTTAATGTAAAATTACTTAGAGATTTAAAAAGAAAATTTATATGTACATATGTATGTATATGTTCAATATAATAGAATAACACTAGTGTAGTTTTAGTGTGTGCGAAACAAGCTTTAAATTGACTGATAGCACTTGACAAACTATTAATCTAAGAAGAAAAAAAAATGATGCTCATTATTCTTTTCTTTCAAATCCTGCTATGAAGTCCGTTAAGATGAAGGCATGTGGAAAACTAGAACATAATTATAATACATGTAAATAGTTCACAAGAGTAAATTATTTGTTTGAATAAATCTCAAAATATAAACTCATGTCTGACGTTAGACCATCAGCTAATGAAAGCTATTAGCGAAGCAATATATTATTTGGTACTCAATCAATGAATTTCTTTTTACTGCCGCCTCACAGGCTGCTGTAATGCAACATGCAAAAAAATGAAGGAATACTTCTAGCGAAGTGATAAAAAATTCATTTTAAATATAAATGCGAATATTTAACAGATTGATATGATTCGTATTCTACGCGTATATGTAATATGTAATGAAGGTCAGTAATAATATTCGCTATACGTTCCGTTGAACAGTTCCGTGTTGACAAGATCGACTCCAGCTGGGAAGGCAGTCTGGCCATTGGTGGTGTCGCGTGTCTCCCGGACGACGTGCCCGAGAGCGCCATGAGGCTCGACCCGCCCGTCTGGCTGCTGTCCAGTGATTTACATTACGATAGAAATGTTAGTGCTATTATTAAATATGTGGTGTAACTTCTTGCTGACTTTATATTACCTACATTTAGTGACTAGCTGTTATTTTTTATATTTCCAGGGTAATCAATAAGACTTTCAAGTCAAACGAAGTACTTGAAGAGGTGCTAACGATGGATTACCTTATTTTGCTTCCACCACTCTCGTAAGTTTAACAGTTAAATATGTATAACAAAAATACTTATGAAATATTACGCAATAATATAGGTATATGTGACATCTATGTAAAGTTCTTGATTTCATTAGTAGGTAGTATATTGAGAGTTACATAATGTTTAAATATTGTATTTTCTAATTTTCAGGTACCCGTGAAATGAAGACAAGAGAGAATGTAAAGTGATTCTGCCTACTGAAATGCGTACTTTTAACATTGCTTAAACGAGGGACTGGACTCCCCAAGAAAAGCAAAAATCTAGGGGATAAAGGACTAAAAATAAGAAATGAGAAGCTGAATAAGAATTTCAATAATACATGAAGTAAATACTTTTAAGATCATTAATTCTTATCAATTGTGTACATTGTCTCATATATTTTTAGGATGGAAAAATTTTCACGGATACGTAAAAGTGAAAAAAAATCTTATAACAACACAGCTAAGATTAGAAATAATAATTATGTTAATTTTACTCAAGATATCTAATGAGTCGCGGTGAGATTAAAGACTAGCCTCTCATGCATTAGGTTACGAGTTAAATGCCTGGCAAGTAACAATGTGATCTTTCCGAGATATACGTAATTTTTAAGAGTGTTTAGACAACACTGACAGGCAATGAAGGAAAACAAAAACCTGGTCTTATAATTTCAAATTATGTAAGCTTGAAAATGCCAATCCACTTTGAACAAGCGTTGTAATTAATGATCTAACCTTGTTCTTGTGAGAAGAACCCTTTATTCAGCAGTGGGCACCGATAGGCTGATGATGATGATAATATATGATTAATAGGATAAGAAGATTTGACATCTCAAATCAAAATTATCTAAATTAATATGGAAAGAGCGTCTGTCCAATAACCATCGGGATATTTAAAAAACATACAATGACATTAGATGATTCAGACATCTCCAAACACTGAAAACTGAAGTCGAAACATTGTGTTAAATAGAAAAGCAATAAATGGTGAGACATTGTAGAAGTTATATATTTAAAAATTTCAAGATCTGTTTGAAATTCGGACCTGGGATGAACAATCATAATATGGAATACCTTCACATAACGGGAACTTCGAACTTCTTAATCTTAAGATAACAGAACCAAAGGATGTTTATTTTGGTAATAATGAAATTAAAAAAGACAAATATGTTTAATAGTTAATAAGAAGATTGCTTGTCATAAAAAAATGAAAACAGTTACACAGTCAAATATCTTTAAATATAATTGAATGTCACAGTTCTATGTTAAAAAAAATCATCACATTTATAGTTTCAATCAAATTGTTTTCTGTGTGCATAATAGGATTCGGTTTGAGCTGAATTTAAATGTTTTAGTTAGCATTTTGGGGGAAGGCAAATAATTGGGTCTGTATTGGGAAAGTTGTTAATCATAATGAAACTTTGGTATATCCAGCTTGTGATTTGTGGAGAACACTGAATAAGGGTGCTTATTATTTTTGGATAAATTTTATATTTGTATTTAAAAGGCATGTTGGACTGCATTAAAGTTTTCTTATAATCTATGTGGGTACATAGTAAATTCTATCGATGTTGGGGCAAGTATATGGTGGTAAGACAAGTTAATGGGATCTATATTGGGAAAATCGTGTATGTTTTGTCGTACTAGGAATATATCTGTTTAGGTTGTAGTAATTATAATGTGTTATACGTAAAATATATTGTTTCAGTACTTTTATAATTTAACAATTTCAGGTGATTTCCAATTGTGTTGTTTATGTAAATTTCTGAAAAACTTTTCATTAGCGGAAAACATTCCGTCATCGTTTTTGCATTTTTGTATCTGTTCTTGTAACACCTTAGCCTATGTTCTTTTAATGCTGAATTGATTTTGTGGGAATTCTTCTTGGTTTCTGTCGTGGTTTCATATTGAGTGTGTAGCCTTGATCTTTAATATTGCTTTGAAATTTTTAACCACTATACAATCTATTGTTGAAATGGTTTGTGTAACTAACTAGCAGTAAGCTCACAGTTTTGTGTTATATTTTTGAGGTGTTAGTAGGAAGACGGATTTGAAAGAGCTATTATCATTTCCTGTTATATAATTTTCATATACACATATAAATATAATGCCTTTAAATAAAAAAATATCATAGTCAACAATTTTGTTTAACTGTATTTTTTTTTAGGTTGTGGTTTGTTGATATGTACATGTGAGATAGGACATTTAATTGTAGGAATATCTCTTTACTTTGTGATGATATACATATGATAATACATATCTTATATATATTTCGCAATGTAATATAATAATTAAGGTGGAATATTCGACCGTCAAAGTTTTGCATAAAAAATACTACTGCTTTCACCTCTACATTTTTTTTTTGGTGTTTACTACTAACTCCTCTGCGGAAAATTCGGAATCTTATATTCGAAAAGACAACATGCCAACGTTGGTTCTCCTACTAAATAAGATTGATTCTAGTTAAATGTATAAAATTTCCGGGACTGAGGGTAAATTGAACAAATCTAATAAAAAGTTTATTTACTTGTTGATATGGGAATGATCGGGTGTTATTAATACATATATCAGTAAATATACAAGGTTTTGAATAAAACAATAATTACGATAAAAATCGTTTTATAATTGGTGTTTTCTTTTTACAACAATAAGATTGTATCCAAAAGTGTTACTTACCTAAGTACTTAATCTAAAACAAAATTATCACTGTTTCCTTTTAAAAAAAAGATGTAGGCTCTACGAATTTATGAAATTTAAAATGAAGTTTTAAAACACTTTATTTGTGCTTTGACCCTTACTCAATGTGAGAATATGGAGGGTGATGTTACAGAGTAAAATCCCGTTTTATAAAATTACATTTCAATGTTACCATCATTTTATTAAGTTAAATGATCAATTAAGTTAACTTAGTATTTCCCATAGATTCCTTTTATCTGTTTTTAAAATGAAAAAGCAAGACCATTTTCTTTATAGCATTAGATCTATACACAAAATCTATCTAACTCACGTCTAATTAACTATAAATAAATTCGAGCTCTTAGAATAATAACATTTAAATAAAAACTTGTACTTGTATAATATACAAGCTCTACTAATTGCGAAGCAAAATCTGTTTTGAGACATCATTTTAACAGTCAATATTCTCACTTATGCAGAATAATAATAAAAAATGATTGAGATATAAAATGCATCTAAAACACAGTGAGTTATATACAACATCAAAAATGACAAATATCCTACATCCATCAATGCACTATTAGTGCCGGACCCGTATTCATTCTGGACCAGAACTTTAGAGTTGTGATATTAAAGAAACTCAGTTCTGTGCGCGGTGGTAGTTTTGTGGAGTCCGAATTCATCTATCGATGGGCAGAGAGGTCTTTCTTTATCGAGCTCATTTACCACACTTTGCACTTTTTGACTGGGTTCATCGGTGAACCGGCCGGGCACTTGAAGTCTGCCGCAAATTCTTCCATATTAGACATGGGGCCTATAACACGGAAGCGACCGGGCGCGTGGAAACCAGTAGTTATGCGGAGTTTGATAGCCTCATTGCGGTAAACTGAGCACCAAGTATTGGCTGCGCTCATCCAGAACAACTAGAAAATATAATCAATTAATAAATGTTTAATATACAAACACAAAACAGAACAACTATTTTTATAAACCATCAAAGCTATTTTTGTAAACTATTAAAGTATTTCTTTCAAAACTCTTTGTTAATAATCATCGAATGTAAATAAATTTTAATTACATCATTTATTAAATTTTAATTTTGTTTTAAATTTCATTTTAAAATAAAAAGGTTTGAACGATTTCATATTGACATATAATTTTAAGATGTCTGTTATTTTCGTAGTTTATCTCACAAACAATTTTTCTATTATCTACATTTCAATTACAGTTAAAAGGAATAATTTGATAAAATAAATGCACCGAATAATCATATCCGAAGTTGATAATAAGAAAAGAGGTTTATATTGAGAAAGGGCGTTTTACTTGTTTATACGAAGGTGCTCCTTTTGTCAATTGTAAGTACAGTAATGTTACAATGACGATTAACCGTCCTAAGTGCAAATAATATATTTTTCATAACAGTCACATTATAGCTTTAAAGTTTATAAGGTATCTTGGTAATCACAGAAATATTTAAGTCTGTCTTAAACAAATAATTCTATATTATAATGTTAATCTTAAAAATCGTTAACATTTTGTCACAAATATTGTTTATTTTTCATAAAAAGATTAATTTTAGTTGTGTTGTTTTATCAAGTAAAAAGTGAATAATAATAATTTATTACACTTTTAGTAGTCTCAAAACGATGAAAATACATATCAAAAATAAACAGTCGAAGAGACATAAAAAATAAACAACAAACTGAGTGTTTAAACTCAATAAAAAACAAATTATGTTGCCTACTCTAGTCCTTTGTTTATAACTCGAAGCTTACGTTTATATTTTACACGTTTTGTAATATATAATTAGATTGTAGACTGTCAAAACCAAAAGGGTTAACAACAGTTGAGTCAAAAAGTTTGTTTATATATTTTTTTAAACGTCCATAGCAGTCTCACCTGGCGTGCACTATACTTTTCTAGACCTGGTAAACGCGCTTCTTCTCCGTGTCTTTGTGTCCAAGCTTGATATGCGTAATACGCTTCTTTAATTCCTCCGTTATCAGCAATGTTTTCTCCTTGTGTATTCACTCCGTTCAGCTGGAATTATTTTGTCACTTTATAACACATTCTTTTAAAACATGAAGATTATTAAAAAAATTCGTGTCCTTACCTTCATATTCACTTCCTTTACAGTATAGTTGAAATACTGGTCTATAATACATTTTGCTTTTTCCAAATATTTTTGTTTGGTAGTTTCTTGCCACCAGTCAACCAAGTTACCATTTTTGTCGAATTGACGGCCCTGAAAAAGTTTTCATTAAGTAACTGGAAAAAGTGCATGTTGTTCTATCTTTGATAAGACGTTCGCATACAAATTTTTGGTATGCTATTCATGATTGCTAATAATTGTTAATAAAATGATAAATACCTGGTCATCAAATCCATGGGTTATTTCGTGTCCAATAACGAATCCAATAGCACCGTAATTCATATAAGCCGGACGGTTTGCAGAAAAGAATGCGCCTTGGAGAATACCGGCCGGGAACTCTGAATATTTCAAAAATACAATGAAATATGGAATATGCAAGGGTAGATAATGTTTATTGTATTCTTAAAAAAAAACTTACGAATACTGTTTTCAATAGAAGAATAGAAAGCGTTGACGATGGCAGGTCGGCCGTGTGTCACCCAGTCGGTCTTGTTGACGGGCTCCCGAAGTTTGCCAAACAAATATTCAGTTCCGAAAAGCGTGAGATTCAGGACCGACTCCATCAGCTTGTCGGACGACATCTCCAGCTGTGAATAAAATTATTATAAAATACACGTGTTCCTTTTGATTCTGAGCAACAACAATAAATTATTGAAAATTTCAGTATCTTTAATTGTCTACAAATATTTTTATAATAGTAGCCTTGGCTTAGACATTTCATTTTAGACGGAAAGTATTCATAAGTAAGTATGTGCGTTTTAATTACGTACCCCAGAGTAGAATTCGGTGAGTTTATTGTTGTCAAGCATCTCACTGGGATACGCGATGTGTGAGGCCATAGCGTCAGCTTTCTCTAAAGCTTCATGACGAGTCTTTTCATCCATCCAATCAACAGTCTCCAGAGTCTTACGGAATTGTTGTCTGTATTACATATTAAAATATTTAAAAACTTTCCTTTGCATAATTATATACATATGCAAAATGCTTGTAATGGTTATATTGTTAATTGTTACAAAAAAAATCAGGACAAATGAGCCGACCATCATGTAATTCAAGCCTAATCTTTGCCCTTTACAAAACATTATGATAGTTTACATTTTAGAATATGCACAATGTTTATGTTTTTAATATTATCACTAATACAATATTCTCACCTGATGTCATTCACCATTTCCAAAGCATTGGACTTGGAGTTTTCGTTGAAATATTTTCTTATGTACAAAGCTCCTACAGCGATGGACATGCTGTAAATAATATTTAATATTTAATCTATGCATTACAGGTTATACATAATGGGGTGCTTTTTTTATAATAATGCATTTATTGAACATATTAAAAAACATTGCTACTTAAATATGAAAGAGAACAGTATCGTCTATCAATGAAATTAAAATCTTAAAAAAAAAATTAAGAATAAAACTTTAAATTAACTGCATTATATCCAATTACAATATTCAAAGTCTCTATAATAGATACAAAAATGATTTGGAAAATTAATAACAAAGTTGTTACAGCGGGTACATATTTCAGAATATTTTTGGGAAGGTTCTTCCTTTGTCAATACATATTTATCATATTCGCCTTACCCCTTTTGTTACAAATGTCTATATTATGTGCATGTAATGTGGATTAAAAAAAACTGGCCCAAGTATTCATCATATTTATCACGCATATAAATTCGACCGTAGAACTAAGAACCTAGAGCACCGATATCTTTGTACCTTCTATGTATATATTTTCTGTATAGTTTTAGTTTTTAAAAGACAGATATCTGCTACCTAACACTGGTAGTATCAGCGCACTCCTTCCAACGGCTCTCTCTCTCAGTCTTCCCGGAGAGTGCAGTGACGTAAGCTAGTTGTCTTCGACGCAGATCTTCCGTCAAGTAGGAGACAGATGCCCCGGCTACTCGCCACATCACGTAGTTAGCTTGCACACGCTTCGGAGTCTTCTCTAACAGGTCCTGTGAAAAGAGCACATTTCATTTGATAACATACATGAGCAATAGTTTTAAATATCCAATAATATCTCCTTTAATGTTTATTTTAAAGTTTATACGACAGTTTAGTTAAAACAACTGCCATATTAATCACGGTAAACAATAACCATATAACAAGCTGTGTTATATTTCACACGCTTCATTTGTTTATTAAAAATTATAAACGTATGATAAGGACCATAATATTTATATTTCTCGACGATGTATGTATAGTCTAGGTAATATTAATTATTTCAGTAATGCATTTAGTTACAAACGTATTTATGGCCCTATAACGTAATAGGTACTGATCTAGATACTTTTTGGCCGATAAATTAAATATGAAAACACTATGTAACACAAAAAAAGTATAAGTAATATTAGATTTAATATAATAATCACCTCTAGATCAGTTATATATTTAGGGACGTTGACGATGGCTACTTCGTCTAAGCCCACTTGTACGTGTGGCGACAGGAGTCGGTTGATGTATGCCAGCCATGGGATCCTTGAAAACAGAGATTTTAACTTAAAATAATCTTTTACTTCTTAACTTGCTTCGTAGTGCAGTAATTTTTTCATTTCTTGTATACGATCTAAGCATCTATTTTATGCTTGACTGCAGTAGGACAAGTAATATATTTAAGTTAATACTCGTTCGTGATATGTAGTTGTCTGTAAAACGTAGCCATACATATATGTATGGCTATGTATAAAAAATATTATTCATTATTTGTGAATATTTTTGTAAATATTTTAACCATAACCAATATTATGAATTTAATTCTAACTTCTTCTTATTGTCTGTACCTCGGAAACTTTTGTTGCAGCTCAGCAATGGTCATCGGATTGTAAAGACTGGTGGCGTTACGTCTCTTTTCTAATGGCAAGGATATCTGAAATAATTGATTAAGTAATAAAAATCCGTACACGTTTTTTAATCAATTTTTTTTAATTCGCTTTGTTTGACGGGCATTTGATGGGCTTTAAATTTAGATGCACCTATTACACATGTTACCTATTAAATTTCATTTGTACGACATATAAATTGTTAATTTTATTTAATGTTATAAATTTAATCTTCTCTTAACAGTTATAAATTATTTAAGAGAAGCGGAACAAATATAAATTGACACACAACTAACACCGTTTGTTAATTTAATTATAGTTCTGTTCTTACTTTTCAATAAGTTTTATCAGAAAAAAGATATTGTTCTGCCTTTCTACTATGTAAATTCTGTATTTCATCTTAATTTTTTCAATTAAATATTCAGATGCTTATTTTGAACTTTTACATCATAAGAAACGAAAAAACTACTAGAGAGTAATGCGGTTATTATATTCTAGTAAAATAGAGACTTTTTTAGTTTACTTCAAATAAATATTGCTATGTTAAATTTCAGAAACGATTAAACTAATCCTGGTTATCATAAATAAAAACGGACAGTATTTAGAATGTCTTTTATATCGTAACAGTTATACTAAAAAAATGTTACTTTTTTCACAATGCCAGAGACCGTAATAGTTTTACAACTAAGAGGTGTCATAAATTTATTTTTTGTGGGCCTATTAATACTGTAACAGTTACTGGGGCCCCTTTAGGTGTACTGTTCCAACTACTACATTTTTAGAAATACACTCCCGTGCAACTCCTCCCGTTTGCGTAAAGAATTATCAGGCAACAATAAGTACCCTACATATACAACAAAAAATATTGATGATAATGTTATATTGATAGTAATGATAGTAATTATTCGCATACATTAGCAAGTTTCATTTCGAATTGTAGAGATTCTTTAAGTTCAACTTCGGCCTTGTCTCGTTCAGCTCCTAACAGAGTGGCGATATCAACCATATATTCATAGTAGGCCTGCACCAGCTTATCGCTAAAACCACGATTTAAGTATTCCCGGCTTAAGCCCAAGGAAGCTTGATCCAACTGTAAGAAAATAATGAGTTCATAATTTTAAATTGATTATATACTGAAGTTTCTAAAGTATATAAAGTTTCTATTACATATCTACATTATTAAATAACAAGAAAAATAATAACATGAGAGCTATTTTTAAAGTTAGATTAGAATCTAATAATTATCAGTATTCAAGGTAAGCATTGAAGTTGCATAGAAACCACTTGCATCAATGATTCGCTTGGTTGAGTTCTTCACATCAACGCTGATAGAGAAATCGAGGAAGTAGTCGACGGAGTAACCAGCTTCTCTGAAGCGGTATACGGATTCCTCCCAGGAGAAAGAGTTCTCATTCCAGGTATCACCTTGTAGTACTGGCCATCCTCCGAGGCGACGAAGCATGTCGAGTAAGGGTTGGACACCTCTGGCCTCAATAGCAGCTATGGATGAACACAAAATTGAAAATGTTGATGGAAACCTCACATTATTAAGATCGAATGCATTAACTTTAGTCTTATTTATTTCTCACAGTGAAAATCATCAGTGTTAATAAAGATGTGAATATTGAAACAATTATATACCAACAACATCTTACTTAGTACATAACTACTCTTTTCCGGCTCCGATGCAGTCATATCGAAAGTCATATGATACTTAACAAAAAATATTTACAATTCTATATATAACACCTTTTTAGTAAACCAAAAAGTTTTATGATTTTTTTCATTCATCGTTTACGATTGATTAAAATTTTATGTAGTGAATGTAACTACTGGCTCTACTCGTAGTAACATTACTCACTTACATCACAAGTTGTGTAAACAACGGAAGTCAGGTTACTGGCTTACTTTCACCAGTGCAAAATTGATATGTTTAATAATATGTTGGATCATATATATTATTATTATTATTATGAGACCATCAAAATCCACAGATTTCATTTAATGTTATCAGAAAATAAAAACGGACGGGTGTTTCGACGGTTGAAAGTAAGTACGAGTATAATTTATGGTATTGTGGTTAAAATTCTGAATAAATTGTATTAGTAAGAACTAAAGTCAATATAGTTGTTTGTCACAAAGCACTAGAAACTATTTCAGGCCTTTTTTTTCTATCAATTAAAAATTATTGAAAAACTAAAACTAATAGAAAGCGGAATTTGGTAAAACAAAGTTTTTTATATTTTATTTTAAAATTAAAAATTTTCTTTGTAATTAACTTACAGAAATGAATATAGATTAAAATTTATTATAACATAACAAATCATACTTACTCCTGTTCATACAAGCCTGGTACAAAGTTTTTGCTAAAACGAATGGTCGTGGTTCATTTTCAGAGATGGGTTCATCGAGTAAGGCCCGTATTTGTTCTTGAAGCTGATCAGTGATGATGGAGAAGGTATTCACCGAAGTTTTGTCGTCAGGAATCCTAGTATTCTTCACGAATGAACCACAGGCAAAGTCGTAGAAATCGTCGCAAGGATCCGTTTTGTCGTCCATATTGATTAGTAGCTTAGATGCTGTGTGCAAAATCGAGCATCATAATTTTGTCCCATAGGAAATATACAATATGTTTTGTACCATTATTGTGCATTTTCCCGCTCATGGGCTATGAGAATTTATTATAGAAGCCAGATATCACCTTCGTTTGGAAACGAAATGATCTTTTATATGAATAAATTTTAACAAATTTCATACATTTAGTCCAACTATTTAAGAATAGCTTCATCATATTTCGTTTCTTGTTTATTAATCATAAGTATTATTGTGTAATATGCGATTGGTAACCACAATTACATTTACGTCTGTTAGATGGCTACAATTGCATACAAACAAAGAACATTTAAAACACACAATAGCTGTTAGAATTGCCGTGTTTAATGAGTTTAAGACTAATATGTGATGAAGTTGGCGTTTTGTTAAATAATGAGTCATTGTTTTCTTGGGAATTAAATTTTAACAAGTGCTCTTTCGATGCGATTTTTTTTTATTATATGTATATAATTAATAAACATTTAATGTCAGTATCAAAGATTAAGATAAGATTAGCACACTTATCAAAGTAACAAATATTTTTTTCTAATTATAATTGATGTATTTTTGAATATACAAAAATTACCGTCATTATTACTAAAATATATTCAACATACTTAAATAGAGCTGTTTAATAATTACATGCGTTTTGGTAAATTATGCGAACAATCATGCACACGCGGGAGAACCGTATTTTGCTTTGTTTAAAGAGAGGTCAAATATCTCACCTGTATGGATGCAGCCAGGAGAAGTACATAAATTGTAGTCCTTTGAGATGACTGCGGGCGGCATGGACGGTGAAAGTCGCAATTCGCTAGTCTGTGGCATGTCTAAAAGCGGACAAGCGGGTAAGAGCGACGAAAACAGGACAAAACACGGTTATAAAGCTACGTGTACCCAATGAACCTAAATTATATCCTTAACATTTTTTTAAACGCACGTACACAATTTTTTCATCTATATAAACTTATATGTATACATATTTTAAATGAAACTTGTAATAAAAACGAAACCTGATATACGCTAACAATCATCAATATTATTTATTATTCCGAAATATTTGTTAAATAACCTAATAGCCTTAACCAAAACTACGGCTTCAGCGTGCCCAAATGATATTTAACCGGGAATGATATTTAACCGGGACTTTTCTGATGAGAACTTCGGTTTTAAATTACATTTTATATAAAATATTATTTTATATCAGATAAAAGATGAGACACACAACATATTAATAAACGTAATGTTTAAAGATCTGCAGGGGCGTAACATAACATAAAAAGGAGAGAAAGCACATGCATCGAACACAGTAAGTAACATCTCGATAAAATACAACTTTATGTTATGAATAAAGACTGTGAAGACTATAAAATATTATATAAATGGAGATATTGTTACTTATTTCTCACCACTAACTACGTTAGACTTTGTGTACGGGAAAATTAAGTACCACAGAAAAATACAAAAAGATATAAAATTAACATTGATATTGTATATAATAATAGCATTGTTAAAAAAATTGCATTGGGTTTACCTCATCTGAATATATTTTTTATGTATTATGTAAATTATTAAAATTGAAACTTATATTCTGAATAGTGTAATCTTATAAGATTAGGCTTATTTAAATAATTTTCCTTATTAAATTTATAGTTTCCTTCTAGTGTATAAAATTAGCTAGTGAATTCATATGGACGTATAAAAGTATCATTATACTATTACTCCATTAAGAGTTACCTATTTTGCTTAAAATATATAGTAAAAATGAATGCAAAATTGGTAAAAAATCCGTATCAATACTGTAAACGTTTTACTAGATAATAACAGTTTCGCTCGTACAAAGTTTAATACATACTGTTTTTAATTTACTTTAAAAGTTTTAGACTGATCAGATTTTTAGTGACGATTTAATTACTTTTTCATAAAATATTCATGTGTGATTTGAAATAAAAATTATTAAATAATACACTTACTCGTAAGTTTTAATACGCGAGTTAAGAGTGAACAATGTGTGTTTTTATGTTTGCGTGTTTAACTTAGGTATATCTGAATTATTTTGTTAGTTTTTGAATTTTGTTATATTCGTTATCTGACTATAAAACAAACAGACGGTAGTTAAAAAAATGTAAATTAAATCCTTTTTGCAAAAAACGACGACTGTATTGATATTGACCCCATTTTGCATTGTGAACTTGGTAATATTTTTAAAAGTTTTCCTGATAAAATAAATGTTGACGTCGCCCCCAATGACTTTTATCGTCGTGACATATTTACATACAATAAGCTCAATGATTTATATAAAGTTTATTTCAACCGGATCATATTAAATTTGTGTAAGATATTTGAATAAACAGAGAAAAATTGTATTGCAACTAATTACGTATCCCCGTAGCCCAAAGTAGGACGTCTGTCTGTCATTCTAATGAATATGAGCAACTTTATACGTATGTATACTAAAATTTTAATTGAATTGAGCACATAACTTTTAATTGAGCTAAGGTTCGTTAAAAGTTTTACTCGTGAATTAAGCATATTTAAAATTTATATATGATTTTATTTCTCTGACATAATCAGCGCGGGTAATCATTTTGCAAACTGAACCGTAGGTTATAGAAACACATCACGAATAAAAGTTACAAAATATGATCATGCATAACAATAGATTTACCCAATGCTGTTATTGTGAGTGAAAACGAAAATAGTCCGTGTTGCAGACTATTTGTAAGCATAATTTGTCACCATGAATCGTGCCTGAAATTGGTAAATTGTACGTGATCTAATATTCGGTGGTATTGATTTAAATTAGATCAGATAGTTACCAAAATATTTGCGTCATGCAACAACTGTGATTCATTACCGTTACGGTGGGGAAACACCTTAACAATTTCGATGATAGATTTCTTGAATAAACTATTGTTACGGCAGTGTCGTAATTTAATACTCGTTCGTCTTGTTATTCGTGAGTTTAAGATTAAGTTTCGTAAAGATTATGAAAACAAACTTTAAGTGTTGTATTTATGTTTTATTGTGTTTTGATCTTAAAAACATTTTAATTATTTTTTTGGTGAGATCACAAGCTCTTGAAGAGATATTCATAAGATGTTATTATTTAGTAGTATTTTCAATAAAATTGAATACAATTAATATAAATAACTAAAATATTATCTTATTATAAGATAGAACTATTTATGTTTTGATTTATCGTGTTATGATTTCCAGCATGCAGCATGGACAAATATTGTTTTCTTTGTCAAAGTTTATTGGTTCACACGTTTGCTGACTTGGCAATTCGGTTAGTTGATATAAATTGTGCGAAAGTATCATTTGTACATGTGCGTAAACAAACCCTCCTTTGAAATATATTGTAGGTTTTTCAACCACTTATTGACACAAATACATATGCATGCACTTGTGTGAATCATTGAAATTTTCTCCTTCTTTGTATTCAGTCCATGTTTTGAACAATTGAATTATACTTGGCCTAACCACATACAATTGGAGGCTTCGGAAATATAAAAAAATATAAGTGTAAGAGTTGGTCTTCAAAACCTATTTCTTAATTTAAAAATCTTAATCTTAAACTGCCTTGATTTTAGATAGTGTTATATTTATTTTTTGCTAACTTTGACCATTAAAAATTATTTTCACAAAATAAATAAATCATCGATTTCAATGTCATCATGGTCTATGTGTTATTTACAACTAAATGACATGTAATGTATGTTATGCTAAAACTCACCATTAACATCAGTGGATGTCTTCATAAGGGCAGTGGCGAGAAATGCTGCGAGAAAAGCTACAGCCAGCACAGATATCACGCCCAGAGAGAGAATAAGCCTCTTCTCGAGCCTACTTCTCTGCGCCCAAAACGATGGCCTGGGGACAAGCATAAAATCATAAAATATATTCGTGGCCCCATTTTTGGAGGGACTTCATTATTTATCTGGGTTAATTGATATTGATTTTAACTCTATTTACAAGTACCAATATCCTGACACGGATAAATATGTGACTTAAAACTTAATGCAAAGCCATCCAAATCATAGATTTAAGTATCACAATGCTTTTGTAAAAAGTGAAATATGGTAAACGGTTTTTGAAGGAGAAAATTGCTACGAAATTTTCAATTTGTTTGGCTTACACAATTTTCTTGGCCGCAATTTTCCTTGGTGTCAAACGAAGGGATCGGGGGAAAGGAGATCCCTTTTTATAACTTATTAAAAGGAAACTTATTGAGGCATCTCTGAATAAGCGGCTTAGAAAATCTAAATAATATGAAACGGAGTCTGGCTGAGATATTGAGATGTAAAATCAAAAATGGATTATTTTTAATAAAGCGATCGTGTTATTTCAGATCGTCAACTTTAACAAACACATTATCATATACGCAAAAAATACAAAAAAATTATAAATGTTACTAAATATATCGCGACACTAAATGTAATTAATATAAAAACAATTAAATAATAAGCCTCAAATATTTTTTTCATTTGGTTCACTTTAAATATCTTAAACGAATACAATTTTCATTTTGAGCTAGCTTAGTTTTAGTTTTTGTATTTTTATGTTAGTTTATTACGTTTTAGATTACTCTAAATTAATATTTCGTAATAACTATAGTTAATTCTTTTTAGAGCAATTCGCTTTGCTCGTTTACCTGTTATACGTTCTTTATTGTTTCTTATATCAACGGTACATTATAGTCATGTGCTTTTAATTTTACGATTTAATGGTTTAACAGTTTCGTATTCTAGATTTCGTACAGTCAGGCAATAGTTACTTTTTTACATATATCATAAAAAATAGAACATTGAAATTAAGTTTGAAAACAACGAAGCAGTGTTTATGGAATTAGTAATAAAAAATATATAATGAGACATTATTAAGAAATATTAATTTTTGAACTTCTTTTTGAGGTAAGTTGACAGATGATAATTATTTTATATTAATAATAGATTTCATATATATTAAATAACTACAATTAGAACAGTTAATCATGTCAAAATCGAAACATGTCCAACTAGATCTCGTTCAGTTATCTTAATTGTCCTTTTATACTCTGACTTTTTCTATACTTAAGTTATTTAAGTTGAATATATTTTAGGTAATGAGACATGGCAGGTTAAGGAATATAAATCTCAAACAGCACATTAAATTGAGATTGTACATTTGAAATTACTACATGTCGTTTTCCTTGATGAATAAAACAGTTGTGTCTAAACTGTTTGGAATATGTTCAATTGATTAATTCATTTTAGGCCCAAAAAAGTTTGCATGCCTTTGCGGGAAGAATTTAAATTTTAAAATAACACACATTTGTCAAAGTGTGATCTTTCATTAATAATCACAAGTTTACTAGTCATCATACTTGTTAGTGAAATCTTTTGTGTAGGTACCTTTTTGCTTATTTTACGTTAATATAAATCTTGTTTCCTGTGCTGATAAAATATAATTCTCAATAAAGGAATGTTATCAAAGTAATACTTAAGAAACGAATTTCCATTTTCCATAATAAAAAAGAAAGAAATTTGATTGTATGTTTATTTCGTTTTAATTTTCTTTCCGCTATTGTCAAGATCTGAAAGTCATAACAAAAGATGACGTTATGTAGAGCCTCGCATTTATATAACTTTCTACTGCTAGTTCATATATGTATATTTAGTAATAATGACAAAAAATCTTTTATAAATATTCAACCTCCGAAGCAAATAATAATTCCCCGTTTATCGACTGCTTCTTTAATTTCTGATAAACTCCATAAAATATTAAATAAAACAGTATTTTTTCTGTTCTAAGAAATATTTTTATAATTATATTAATTGAAATAACTTTTCATAAAAGTATAAATATTTCTTGTTATTAATGGTTGTCTATTTAAACACTCCCTGTTTTTCACAATAAAGCAGTGACATATCTAGTCATTCATTGTTCAGTGCTTCTAGCCGGGTTAATCTACATGTACAGGCTAGCTTCAAAACGTACTATAATAATAAGAAGAACCCATCATATTTAACAAAATTATGAACGTTATTGAAATCTATAAAAAATTATGCAACATCTCTATTATAATAGTGACAGATTTTAATGCGGACCGGCATGACCTAAGTTCAATGTCTTTGAGGTCAACGAACTTTTTTGACCAACTAAGTTTCCAAACAACTCTCATGCATTTAACTTTTAAATTTTATGGTGCCTATCAAACTAAACCAGTATCCAATCTATAATAATAATTTTATGTGTTAGTCTCTATAAAACTGGTAGTCCTGTATTCAAAGATATCTTCAGTGTTAAAGGCTAACTGTAAATTCAAATAACGGTTACCTTTACATAAAAAAAGTTATCTAAGAATTCCTTCATTATAATAATATAAAAGATAAAATATAGTTAATAAAAATGATGTTTGATAGCATTAAATATTTACGTGAAGCCTTTAATAGTTTGAGGACTACGACTGGTTGTGGGTACGCCGGCGCAGGATTTGCACTTGTTATCTGGTTCTACCGTTACTATGCACTTATGTGTTGAAGTTTAATAACCTCATATCGTATATACTACAACCGATATAATGATATCAATACGGTAACAGAATAAATGTATTGTTATTTGAACTATTTAAACTAACCGCTCATATTCTACATCTCCGAATAGTTTTGACCGTGACTCTTACGTAATACTTTTGATAAATTACCGTTTCCGAATTTTTATCTAACGCGATGCAATGTGTAATTGAAATTGAAAAAATACCAACAAAAAGAATTTTTCCAAATAATGTGTTTGTAAAGAATTTACACTAAGATTTTGTGACGTAAGAAAAACATTATCAAATCTAAAAATGTATTCAATTTAATAAGTATTAAAACAAGTCTCAGTTTTGTACGTAATAATAACTTCAGCTCATATCTTTAGCTACAGATGTTAAAGGAAAACAACTCCAACGTTGTATTATGACGTAATATTTGGATTTCTTATAAAATCTGTTAACATGCCACGAAGTATAAGAGACTTAGGTTTCTTGGACACTTTAAAATTATTTTGTTTCTTTTTAAACTTTTTTTTAATACCTACATAACAAGTGTAAATGTTGTAATGTTACAACTATAAGTTTATCAAATGTTACATGTTTTAAATAAAAAATTACAAGATATAACTTAATTTGTTATAAAGTGTAGACTTAATTGCTACTTATAGGAAAATTTTTTAAAATATAGATTTTAAAATTAATAAGCTGAGAAAAATAACCTTTGCCGTCAGAGCGTTAAGATCAAAATATATCGTTGAAGTATTTAGAAGTGATAAGTATATGGGTAAAGCATGACCGAACACATTATTAAAATCAGAGTAATATTGAATAAAAACATGAAACGAGTACGGAATTACTGAATTGCTGGAAGAGTACTGAAGATGAATATTTCGAAATTCTATAATAATGTTTCAAGTTTGATATAATTCCTAATATATAATTACCTAGAAATGTTAATGGATACATATTTTCTATGGAAGTTCACGTGGACGTGCTCTGACGTTATCAGTGTAGAACACGTCGCATCACAAAACCTCCATCTCAGATATCGATAACGCTTGATTAAAAGATTTAATGGTTACAAGAAACTGATTCTTTAAAATTACTTGTAGTCTTTGAAGAAATTAAATAATTTTTATTTAATGAAGGAAAATAAAAGCAGTTTTATAAAATATCTATGCGTCCTTGTTAATAATAATCTCGGCAATAGTTTGTCTAAATGCTAGAGCTGTTGTAAAGGAAAATCTTAGATGTTTATACTAAAATTTCCGTAATAAAATTGTTTTGAACATTGCAATCGTTGTAAGGTATAGTTGTTAAGTTACTCACTTGGAATTATTCCTCATGTTGTAGTTACTCGTGATGTACTCTGCGTCTCCACTGAAAATAAATATATGTATTAATTTCAATAAAAAATCCTTAAAATTAATAGGTTTATATCAATAAAAAGAACATACATCATTAGTTATATTTTTTATGTTGATTCATAAGTTTTTATATAATATAACTAAAAAAGACTTCATGGAGCATCTCATTTGTTTTTATTATTAAAACAAAAACGATTCTAGTCGTATTTATATAAAAAGTATAAAACTAAACTAGTTTGTATAATATATAAAAAAATCGAGACGAGTTTTTGTGTTTCGTTTATTGGCTATAAATTGGTATCGTTCAAGAATAAAATATCTTATTATACATAAAAAAAACTCTTCACAGTTAGCAACAAATAAATTCAAATAGCGACTTATAAGTTATTTTACTTCGATGTTTTTAACGAGCGACGAAATACGATTGATATTTCGTTGGTGTTATTATATGTTTATTTGAAAAACTTTTTCAATATTCGTTATATTTGAGTTCAGTAACTATTTTAAGTGGTACCTAGTTATTTGTAGTTGGACCGAATTCTAGGAACAGAGTCTCTAGGCTTTAGGTGGCTGTGGCCTGTATGTGTGTGTTCGATCTATTATGCCGGAAATAGAATTCATGTCTTCCACGAGCTATTCCAGCCACTATATTGACGTTCCGCGTGACCCGTCTATAACTTCCGTATCAGCTGTCTGTTAGGTTTAAAAGTCCGTTGTTAAAGTTTCCAACTTATATTTCTATTTCTAATATTGAATTTGTACTGTAGAATTATTTATTTAACTTTATCTATCCATTCCTTGTGACACGTCACGTTTTATAAACGTAACTATCATACTATTTACTAATATCAATATTATAAGTGTAACTGCTTTTAATAGGGGTGATGTAGCAACGTACATCAGATCTTATAATTATTAAATTTATATAACGGTAAAAGTACTTTACTTTATCATATAAAGTCAATAATGAAAATTCACCATTAAAATTGCAAATTAGCATCCTATACATATTTTTAACAACGACAATTTAACGTATATTTGTATTTATATTTAATTTTGTTGTGTCCAAGAGCGATGAATAGACGTTTACCGTTAAAATAAAAGATAAACATTTTATTAATGTTTAAGCAATAAAAACATTGTTCATGACCCAAATTAAGGTAGCTATGAACGCTACTACGACCACAGAGCCGTGTTGCAAAAAAATTCACATACATCACACGTTTATAACTGTAGATGAACATTGATTATTATAATAATATTTTATAAATATTCTAAGGTAAGTAATTCATATTTATCTTGACAGTTTTTTGAATCCAACATCTGGCTATTTCGTACCGTACTGGTGACATGCTTAATCTCATCATTTGCGATGTAATAAGTATTTCCTGCTTAACAGTCGTCGCAATATTCACGGAAATCTTGTTAAATGCAGCTATGTGTGTTAAAATATGCGTTAGCTACATAAATCTGGTGTATAGAAATACGTTGTAAGAAACTAGAGATTTCATTATACGTTCTTGATGCAGTAAATGGTATTTTAACAACACGGTACGTGTTTAAGAAAGTTCATCTGGATTTATAAATGGTCCTGGTCGAGACATACCGGTTGTGCCGGCTAGAGCGTGCTACTTTCTATTGATAAATAATATGTTGAATTATCCGATATTGCACCCTGTACTATCACAAACCCACGCATTTTACTACATTTAGTTACAATATAGTATAATTCTATTCAGCTTTCTAATATTAACAAATAAATGGTTTTATTATACGATCTTTGATAATTATAATTATAATAATTAATAAAGAGAATCTGTCTCTTGAATTGTATCCATTAAGCTTATTTTATCTAATCGAGTGTGCAGGGATGACTCAAGATGAAATTAATCAATGAGCTTCACAAATGAAATATAAAACCGTCAAACGGATGTCCTTTTTCCTTCGTTCAAATAGATGTAACTTTCATATGCATAGTAAATCCTATCTTCTAGATTATTGTGACATCGTTTTTTGACTAAGTGGTATTTTCTTAATAGTTTGCTTCAACTCACTAGTTGTAAACTTTATGTATAGCCTTTGTATTATTTCTTGTGTGTACAAACATATTAATATAAAGCTGATCAGCCGAACAAGTTATACTTGCGTTAACATGTTGTTAACTAAGATTATTTTATTCAGAAACGGATTTGATTCGATACAAATTTCAATTATAATATATTCATTTCTATTAAATATTATTTTTAAATTATATTATACTTACATATAAGTACTTAATACATTCCTAAACAGCAACTCATTATGCTTACTTATTTCCTAATTGAATGATATGCTTTAATTTTTGGTTTAAAATAACCAAAGGTCGTATACCTATGTAAGTAATTGTAAATATAAAAATAAAGTCAGTTTAAATATACTATTTCTATACACTTGTGTATAGTTCATTTGAAACGTAAGTATGTATACGTTTTTCATTTAATATTTTACCAATTATATACAAAAACAAAATTGCGATTTTCTTAGTTATATATGCAAAGTTAAATTAGATTTTTAGCATGCAATTATATTTTATCACTTTAAAATTTGCACATGTAACAGATATGTTTTCTTGAAGGCTGTGGTATGTAAAATGCCTAACCAAATCTTCGTATATGATAGTACCAACGTACTCATTTGAATGATAATCAGGCAACTGTAAGTGCACTGATATCTTAAAACTGATTAAACACATTCTTCGATGTTTTCAGATTTAAAATTGTAAATAGTTAATATTTATATACATTCTGTAGACGTTAAATGTTTTGTGATACAGTATATTTGAGCTTAATAAGAAGGAATTTCATAAAGGAGATCAAAAATACACTCATTTTGTTAACAAAAAGCTAGGTATAAAGTGCGAACAAAACAGTTTAAGAAACATTTATTATTTATTCAAATTGTACGACTGAAATCAATCGGAATTGTGACCTTAATAGCGTCTGACGTGCTACGGAGAGTTAGCTGCTTGCTAAGATAAAGCATGGTTTGTGAGAATTTATGCCTCTGGTTATCTATTATGTTTGAAATTACTTACAGATAATGACGCCTTTTAATATAAAAACAATTCATTCTCTATAGTCCGGCTCATTTGATTCATATCTTTCAAATAAGAATGAAGAATTATTAAGGTGAATAATATCTTTAAACTATTTTCTTAATCGTTCATTTTTATACTTCCACTGTAATTATGTATACAGTATTTTTACTATTGTTAATGACTATTAAAAAAACAACAAAATTTAAAGACAAAATATCATGAATGACGTCCTGAGTAGAAAATAAAGCGTTTCCAACAACACAGCATGTCTAAAATACTTCAATAAAGCATTGATGAAGAACTTAAGAACTCTTCCAAACAGAATTATATATTATACAATTATTAAAAGCTTTTCTCAACAATCGGGTTCGAATAAGAATTTCTTACATAAATATAGGTATTTGTCATCTAAACGCCAACAATCTCTCGCGAATACATGAGGGTTAAAAATATTCCCTAAACGGAAAAATCATCCGTAAAAGTATTGGTAACCTTTATTCATATTAAAATTGTTGAAATACCTAAGTTTAAAAAATTGATGAATACATTAAGTACTCACTGTTATTAAAAGAAAGGGTTTAAAACTCGGTTTTAAATTTAAAAAATAATTCAACAGAGTAATATGAATTCATATGTAAAAAGGCACTATTTTTGATATCCTTATTTTTGAGACTAAAGTGTTCCACACATGATAAGTTTTAGCAATGATACAATAAATAAAAAATCTAGAAATTGTACATAAACATTGATATGTTATTAGAGCGTACCTCAGTATCTCCAACTTACATACATTGAATAACCGAATTTCCAACAACGTAAATCCCCCTAACGTGAAATTCGGCACGTATTGTACAACGGCAGGAATGATACGATATTTAGCGGGTAATAGAAAAATATGTATACAACATAAAACGTGATCGAATTTTACATAAGATAAGGTTTTTCTCACATAAAATATATTAGGGTTTTAGAAATATTTTTATGATTGTTGCAACGCACTATCATCGAGTTTTTAAACATCATGTTGTTCTAAGGTAAACAATGTTACGTAGCAGTTCTGCGGTTCGAAAAACCCTAGAATAACCTGTTTTAGTTACACATGGAAATTGTTGACGTATATAGAGATGAATAAAAAAACCTTAAAACAACAATGGCAGTAAACCATAATTGCGGTTACAATGGAGACGTTTGTTTGTTCACATTTATATATTATTTTTAATATTACATATTTCAATTGTCATAATAAATTTCTCTTTATTATTGGAAATTCTTTACACGTATGAACGAAACTGTACAGTATGTTACAAAATTCAAATTGCTTCATATAAGTATCGTTACTAAAATAACCGAAAAGATAAAAAGCTTTTTGGCAGACATATTTATCACAAGAGTACTATACCGATGTTTGATCATCGTAGCTGTGGATCCAGTCTCAATAAATCAATAAAATCGAACTCTGATCGTTATAGAGTAATTGTGTGTGTCTGTGTTATAAATGAATGACGCAGATCTGTTACCAATTGACTGTTTATTAAAAATGCTAACAATAAATACGATTTTTTGTTTTTTTTTTCTTCTCAGTCCACGCGAGCATCAATGTTCTTGGCATATTCAAATACATTAACCAATCGGAAACTTTACTACAGAAATTATATTAATTTAGAAAAAATTTTATGTTTGTTATTTTTATACGTTCATTTAAGTAAATTCGCAATATTTATAAGTCAATTAAAATAAAAACATTTGCATTTCATTTTCTCTCTAATCGTGCGCAATTATGTCCAACTTGTTTGCACATTTGCGTTAAAAACTGCGACACAAAAATTCCAGTGGTATGATCAATCCTCGTGGCTTTAATAAGCATCCATTAATGAAATTATATCTACCGCTTATTATTCATTAATTAACATGAAATGCATACGTAGCTTAAAGGCAGACGCGAGTAATTATTAGAAATAAGAATTACACCGAAAATTTCCGAAAAAAATATTCTAAAATTTATACATACAAATAGAAGATGATTTAAAAAGAAAAAGTATATACAAGACTACTCGACTTGAAACACGCTTTAAAGGTATTTGTATAATAAATTAATTTATTCACATTACATCTCATCCTTATGTTAACAACATATGCAGTATAAATAATTATCTTTTTATGTAAAACATAATTCAACGCTTATATTATTTAAAATAACATTTTTATAAATATTAAGTAAAACATAGAAATTCTCTAAATGGTCTTGAAGTTGTGTTTAAGTTTTGGTGAACGCGGAAAAAAGACCGATGAGTCTATACAAACACAAAAAAAACCTTAATGGCATCTGTCCTTGTGTATTTTCAAGTTTGCTATGTTGTACACATGAAAGAATTTTATGATAAGTTTTTATAAGTAATATTTAAATAATAAGCAAATTGATTTAGCGAGTTTCATATAATAAAATAACTAAGGTGTTTGAAATACGAAGAAAGACTTTTTATTGACTCGTAGCTTAAAAACTGTGAATATATAATGTGATAAAGTTCATTGATATTTGCAAATAAACTTTATTTTTTTAGATGCTACTGAAAGGCTTTATATTCAACAAAGTGTTATATAAAATTTTAAATTACACTCGTGACATAAGGAGAAAATAATTCGATAGGTAAAAAGTAACAATATTTTTTGTTTTGGGTATGTAATCAAAAATAAAGATGGAATTTTCTGTATGTAGTCCAGTTCCATTGTAAGTAATTCAAACAAATGATATCTTTAATTATATCGCTCACCGCAGTGTCAAATTGATAAAAATGAGCGTAATGCACTGATGGTGTAGCGATGTTTTTACTACCGCTCTCATTTTACGATAATGGAATGGATCGTTCTCTGAAAATATAGACATTTTTATGATCAAATAATGTTATAAGACAGCAGATGACGCAGCCGACGTATTCGAAATAAATAGATTTTAAAGTTGTGCGTTGATAAGTGAATAGAAACCTTTATAGTAAAAGTTTTGTTATAAATAGTTCTGTGAATGCCAAAATCTCCTGAGATTTGGTAGGATTTTGTCCGGAACATTATTTGAAAACATTGATGAGATATATATTATGACGATTTAGTAAATTTTAACAAAAATTATCACACACATATACATTAAAAGCCGCGCGTGAGGATTTTTGTCAACTAGTTTTATAGTTTTTATTTTATTTATACATTCGTTGACTTCAACATTCTTATTTAAACATTTGTCAAAAGTATATTAAATGCGTGGGATGAACGAGTTTTTTTTATTATTTTGGATGGAAGTAAAATTTTTATTATCACGATAGAAAATGTAGCCAACAATATCAAATACTTTTGAAAACAATTTAAGAGCCGAAATAAATCAGGTGACAACTAAAATTATTGCATTTATGAAATTGTTTATCAACGGAATCATATATGTAAGAATTGTATTTTATAATGAAACTATTGATATACATGAAATAAAATTGGATTACAAATAAAACAAGGTACCCTTGAATGACAAGAAAAATAAAACGGTCTAAATTTCAATTGTACACTCATTTTGTTTGTTTCCTCAAATGCGTAGCCTCTATGTATCCCCGGAGATAAGAATAAGGAACATAATTTTTTGTCATTCCTTAGAAATTCTTAATGCAAAATTTAATAAAAAAATTATTTATAACATCCTTTTGCAGGTTTCCTATCGACATATAATTTGGTCGAGAATTATTCAACTTGTGATATAACTTCTGATTTCTCAGTTTTTATTGATCCTATAAGGATATTCCACTTGCTGATTGATGTTAAGCACCAACAGTTAAAATAAGTGGGTTTCATAATATGAATATTATCGAGTGATTTTTTTAGTCTGTCTTTGATTTAAAGTAAGTAACGCTTTTTCCGTAATTTTTTAATTGAAATGTAATACGACGTCTAACTACTACATACACTATGACGATGATTAAATTACAGACTTTTAAATATATTATATACCTAATTGTTGTAAACAACTTATTAAGAGTTGTCTTTTTTAAGAAACGAAAAGTTGTCTTTTTTTATACGTAAAAACGTTTAAGAAATTCGTACTTAAGTTCGTTTTGTGATGATTAATTTGAATAATACGTATCATATTAAACATTACACGCGAATAATACGTATAAAGTTACGTTGCGATAAAAATTGTTAGATCACTTAGTTTCTTGGGATCGAATCGTGACCAGCATGTTAGGGACCGACGGATAAACAAACTTCGTTGGTCGTATGTGCTGAATAATGAATATATAAACAATAATAATTTCGGCCAAAAGGGTCGAAACATTATAAAAATGACTTTGCAAATTTTACATTTTTAAACTTCTTGCGACTGATGAGCAAAAAAAGAATTTAATTTTGTTGTAACAAACAGCAAGTCCAATCAAAATTTTATTTATTCAAACTGACTTAGCATTTGAATAGTCATGCCAATGTGGCATCGGAGGAAGTTAGCACCGGCTTGGAATGCAGTTTAGTTCAGAAGAGCTGTCTAGGAAAAGAAACAGACGTATTCATAGATGCGTACGTACCTATGTAATTAAAGATTCATTATCGCAAAGAATATTATAAATTCAAGAAAAATAGGTGTGGGTAATTGTTACATGCAAGTTCTGGGCACATTTAGCAATTAAAATTTTGTAGATAAAGTTCTTGACATCACGAGAAGTGTAATGGAAATCTCTGTGAATAGTTCATCAGCCTTCATATATGAACATGGGAAGGATGTTCCAAAAATACAAAGAAACACAAAGATATTATAAACCGTCGCTTTGTAATACTATTGTTTCATTTACTTAAAAAAAAACTATTATTATATTACATAGACTGATTGTCAATTATGTTTCTTTTGGTGGATGGAAGGAACTAAATAATTATAATTAAGATAAGCTTAACGCTAGAGCAGTCATGATTCACTGAAGGTGATCGTTGAAATTTTATAAGATTTGGTAAAATTACCAATGTAACTGATTAAGTAATTTTAAGAAATTATTTAATGAAACTTTTTTCAATGCATTTTATTAATTATAATTAGAAACAGAAGACCTATTAAAGAAACTAGTAAGAAATATATCCAACAATTACCTGTCTTATTTAAGAATTTAAAGTGTCGTTATGTGAATATTGAACATCTGCAATTTGAATGTCTGTAATCAATTTTGTTTAAATACTTCGTTAGATAGATAAATATATCGATAGGATAGAAACAACTTGTGTTTTGTATGAAATAAATATTAAAGACTTTTGAAATCATTACCCCAATATAATAACGATTAATGTTTCAAATGTCAGAACTGAATTATCTTCAATATCATTTACATATTATGTAAGTCGGTTTTTACCATAACACTAACAAAAACCTCTTTCGCTTAACACATTTATTAGTAGCTTCATTTTGTGCTAAATATAATATGTAAACCACAAATTCCTGAGTACCTTTAATGTAAAAGCATTACAAATGTCGACATATATTTAATAAAGCAGTAATACTCTTTTATTATTAATAAATTTAATGTTATTACAATAATCTTTAACGGTGGAATATTGGGACCATTTTAATATCAGCATAATTGTATACGTTCGTTACTTGAACATAAGCTAATTTCGATCGGTTTTTCAATTACGTACCTAGATGTTATTTTCAATGTGACATAGCAATCAAAGGTATTTCCGAGATTCACATATTGTATCCTGTAGTGATTATAGTTCGTATTTTCATATATTGTTCTCAATTATAGAACCTTCAATCTTTTATATAAAAATATCTTATTAGGGGCTTTTTCCATTGGAAATAATTTGACTAAGAAATTTTCTTTTTACAGATAATTGATATGATTATAATTATTGTTATAATGTACATATATACACGTTTTTCAGTGAGATATTTGTTTTTGTTATAATTTGGTTTTGTTACTTGTAAAATACTTTTATATCTAAAATTATGTCTGTATTTTAATTTCTATGAATTTATTCAGTTTTGTTTTATCAACAGAAATATATACATAAAATATTTGCTGCCTAAACAATATTAAAGAATTTTCACTAAGAACAATTTGAAATCTAATTTGTTTTTATTATAAATTGAGTTAACCTTGAAATATTTGTTACATAAGTTATAATTCATTTCTGAATTTGTAAGTCGGTTTTGCATATGAGTTGAATAATATATTAAACTGAAGACAATTTGATTATATTTCTTACTTTTACCGCATCGAATTAAAAATATTATCTCATGTAAAATTGATCATGCTTATTAAATGAATAAAGTCCTAATTAGTCCTTAATTTCAATCAAATATCAAGATTGTCTCAAAAAATTAAAAATTATTTTTATAATGAATCCAGAAATCTTTTTAATGGGTCTTAAAATAGGTTAAAATTGTAAAATTTATCTATAATATGAAGGAACCTTTTACGCTTTTGAAGTTACTTAAAAAAGGTTCTGCTAATCGTTAGTGTTAGCGAAGCGGAAAAAATTCTTGAACGTTAGAAGTAGCTAAACATTATATATGCAATAAATATTTGAAACGATGTTTGTATGTTTAACGTATATTGTATTCAAAAGTAATAACAATAATGGAAATTGATTTAATTGAATAATGAATAATATATTATACTGAAATAAAATACAACATGCTGTGTTATCATTAAAGAATATCTTTCGCATTGTATTCTGTATTTGTTGTTAAAAAACTCGTTACAAGGGTCAAAGTTTCAAAGAGACTTGTTGCATCACGAAATAAAAGTTTGCTTTCACATATTACAAGTATATAAAGTACGAACCACAGATTACACAGCCGAAAGCCTTATACGATACATAAATATTTAGAACTACCAAACTTCTGTAAACATGTATATGTGTTACATACATACATATAAATAAATAAATAAAAAAAATCAATCGCCTGGCTGGGAAATAAACGACTTACCTCATGGAGACGGGACTCGTTCTTCCGGATGAACCAACGGTGGCTGTAGGGCTGTGCCTAATTTGTGCTCGTGTTTTCTCGGCACCTCACCTTGCGTCGCGTTACTTGTGACTGCCGTTTGTCAGCCGCGGTGCGACTGACTGTGTACTGAGCCCGGCGCCCGGCTCGCATTCACTTTTATACATTCCCCCTTCTCACTGTTTTTCTTGTATAACAACCCTATATATTTACGACTCAAAAACGAATATTTTCTATTAAGGCATATTCTTGGTTGAAATGTATGTATCCATTTGATATCGCACCGGCGTTGATTTTATTAACGACTTGTAATACTTATTGGGAAATTTGATTTGATGTCCCGTAATGGAAATGTTAAAGATTGTTTTTATAGAGTTTATTGAGACATATTTATTAGTTTGAAGAAATAAATATCTAAAGTTTTTAATTCAAATAATAGATTGCTTATCCGTGTTCGGTTGTAGTTCATTTTTGTATGTGATATCCTCGTCGTTGAAAGTAAATTTTTTTTTTAGATATATAAAATGTATATAAAGTTAGGGATTATGGGATCATTGATTTCACAGTTGGAAGGGTATGCTAGAGCGACTTTACATTCTGAACCGGGTATCTGTTAAATGTTTTCGAGAAAAGGTAATTAATAATTATACTGGATCATTTCAAATTTAGAGTTGTTATTCTATTACAGTCGTTTTAGAGTTATATACATTTATATATGTATGTATCTGTAAATACATATATAGATTAGTGTCGCCTCATCTAACGTTAAGATATACTTGACTTATTACTTTTATATGTTGAGTGAACAAAAAATATTTTAATTTACCAACATATATAGTCGTATCAAAAAATGTTTTGTTTTACTCTTAAACGGCCTTTGTTTTCATCCGAATATGTTATTTGTTCTTAGTCACAGATGACATCGATTTAAAAAATAGGAATAGGTTACGTTAAAACAATATTACTTGTGTCACCTCATTTTAACAAGTGTTCAAATAAACAACATTACAAATACAAGCCGTTTCAATAATTTCAAAGAAATTTGTGTACTATTTGTATAAAAATAATGCATTGTGAAAATATAATTATTTTTAAATGAGGTTAACGTATTTATTACGCGTGATCAAAACATTAGATTTGTTTTTAATTGTAAAACTTGTATAAAAATATGTCTACTTAAGTCGTATTATTTAACTTATATATTCAAGTCTCGACTGCAATCCTAGCACACACGGAAATTATCTACTGGCCTCATTCCAGGAATGTGAGGCTTTGTGTCATCTTAAAAAACAACAAAAGATATAATTTAGTGCAAGAGTTTTTCTTTTTATAAGTTAAAAAAGTAGAAATACTTACCACAAAATAATTCCAAAGCATTCTTTTTTTTAAACATATATTATTTATATATGTGCTTTATTTATGTTAGAAAATTTAAGACTCTGTATAAGTTCTTTATTTATGGATTTTTTCACCTTGTTGTCTCTAGAAGTATGTTGGGTGTCAAAAACTGAAATATAAGAAAAAAACCTATTATTTTAATTATCAAAAATTGTGAATTATTTTTAATGTTATATTATTACAGCAATTGGTTAAATGTTAAAAAAATGTACCTGGAATACTACGAAATGTTTAAATTTGTTTCGTTACGTAAGAGTTGTAAAATATTGAATAGTCCCAAACTGATTAATATTTTAAAACTTTTCCTAATATAAAAAAAATATTTATTATTTATGTGCTTGTTATTCTAATTGAAAAGCAATAAGGAAATATTTTATTCAGAAAAAAAAAATGGTTCTCTCTGGTATATAAAATCAAATAAGATATTTTCAATACCGGCACACTAAGGAAAAGAGAAACAATATAGGAAATCAGCAAATATATTGACTATAACCTGAAGTACCATTATACTTTATATTAAATATAATATTCATTCTAAATTGCCAATATTTTGACATGATATGTTAATAACTTAAAAAAATATATATTATTAAGTGGAATAAAAAAATACAATTATTTAGATTTTGTTTAATTTTAGGAACATCTTATTATTTATTCTAAGAGAAATAAAAGTTACAAAAAAATCTAAATATTTTTATTTATAAATATAACAGGAAATTTAAATGCCAATTTTTATAAAACCGTAAAGCATTCCAACTACTGAATACGATTTAATTTTAAAGACATGATCCTTCAAGAGGCTTATTGTCGTTGTATCTAAGGAGTTCGTATAAAACGAGATTGTTTGCGAAGTTTACGACTAAATTTAAATATAGATCGAACTGAGCACCTGTGATTGTCACTGAGAAACACAAATAGTTCTCATAAGTAAAGGAAGGTAGACAGATTTTACTAAATATTGAAAATATTATAGTTTAAATAACGCTAAGTACTCAGTTCAAAATCTAAGGAGTTTGAATATAAATTTTGTTGATATCTTACAAACTAAGTAACAGTAAAGTAGTCAAATATTTAATGACATATTTGAAGTGAACGTTGTAATAGAAATATAAAAGTACGGTATTGAAGTATTTGCAAAACTCGGACAATGTCAACACTAAAATGTTTTTTTCTTATAACCAGAGAGATGTTTGAACTTGTAAATTTAGCGTACGTGTTAGTCGTCTCCTGATTGATTAATTTAAAAAAAAATATTATTCTGGTCTCGAATACATAAGAAATGTCGTTTCCACCGAAGATTCATTGTAGTATTGTTTCAGTCGGTTTATGTTTGGTTGTGTAAGTTATATATAGGGTTAAATAAAGTGACGGTGTGAGAAAAATTGCAGGAAATTAACCATTGTCCTTCAAATGTAATGGATTATAAAAAGTATAATATATATAGTTTGAAAGTGCTTAACAAATACGAATCCAGCCATATGCAATATTTAAATATTTTTTATTGGGAAATAGTTTCGAGAAATATGTTAAAGGCAAGAATGAATAATATGTAGGCTGTTTAACTTAAAAATCGGTTGGAATCTTTCCAAAACAATTTTAACATAGTTTAGTAGAATTAGAATAATATACAGACGTCAGAAAAGTTTTATTTTCGGTTTAGACTTTGAGGTCTTTTTGTATAAAGTCCTGTGTTAGGGTAAATGAACTTTTATTAAATATCTTAAATAATTTATGTACAGCATAAAGGTCAAAAACCTTTGTATGGAGCTGTCATTCGAGAATTAAAGCTCAATTTGTATGGTGCACCGTTATTAATGCTAATCTTTGGCGGTTTAAATATGCGTGTAACGGAGCCATTGTCAACCTCTCTAGGCCAAACACTCGATTGTGAAACAAAAACAGGCGAACTATATTACATAAAACAAAATTATCGCTCTTTATATGTGGATGACAATATAGAGATTAGTATCAAATAAAACTATGTTTCTGTAACTCTTTAAACCGACTTTCACCTCAAACGCACGCAAAGCACTATACGTACACAAATAACCGAATCTATTTTATAAATTTAATTTATTATTAAATTTATAGGGATAAACTTATAAAATAATAACTTTAGTAACCATATTATTGACCTATATTTTGATTCATTGTAGAAAAAAAATATTCAACTGGAAGTGTTTTTTTATAATGTACTCGTGCAAATAACAATGAAATAAAGATAATCTTGGTAAAAGACTCAATTAAAAAATCTCCATCAGTAAAATTTCTGTCTTGTTTTTCTACTATTAATAAAAATTAGCGAAACCTAGTTTGATTTGAGTGTTTTATAATATACAGTGGTGATTGTTCGGTCCAATTTATTTACTTACAAAGACAGTGATTTACAATTAATTGATTATAGGCTTCTTGTTCCATAACATATTTTATTTTATTCCGTTAAGTACTTATTTTATTGAGTATAAAATATCGATATTTAAATGAAAATATAGTTTTAATATGTTTCAAGACTTTACTTATCGCATGTACATACACAATGGATGTATTACTTTCAATAGTCTTTTGAAAAATAAAAACAAAAGATCTCTTAAGTTTTATCAATTGAAATGTTTATAATGGAAATACTTGTTAGTCTGTTTTTATATCTGTTGTCGGTCATTTAGTTATTATATAAGATAAATATAAATAAAAAAATAAGACGTAATCAGTAATATTAAACATACATACATTCAAATTCGATGTAAAAGGAAAATGTTTTTATGATATAATAAACCGTATGTATTTATTTCTAAACATAAATATAATTATTTCTTCAATATAAAATATATAATTCTATAGAATATTGCAATTTCGTATTATAATGAACAGTCGTACAGTAATTTATTGTGCAACGTTTTTATTGAAAACCGTATCTGAAGGTAACACGTTTTAAGGTAATAAAAAAAAGTTTTCATTTAAAATTGATAAAGACGAAAAGATTGGAATGATTATTGCGAGAATTTTATATCGCAGTTATGAAGGAAGAGGAAGAAGAAGATCTAAAAGAGCGGATTATAATCCTCTCATTTTATGAAACCAGCAGGTTCATATATATATCTACAATTACCTTACTTCCTTCCTATAGATTTTTCTAAGTAAAATAATTTATATAAAGTTTTACCTTACTTCTACGAGGAATGCATAAACAAAAGACAATTATAACTACACTTGTTTATCTTGTTATAAAAATAGACACCTTAGGGACATGGGTGAGGTCTTAGAAAACCACCATAGCATCTTAATGAATCCATGCTTCCGTAAAAGCCTTCCAAGTTTACCTTATTGATGTGCAGCATATATTTTACTGCGCGCGGAATTACTTTCATTGTACACTTTGACGGATCTATGTTGTTTAGTCATGTAGTAGGTATATGGGTTATAAATTCAGATATGAAGAACAGTTTTTTAAAATATGCTCGTATATTCCAGTAATTTCCTAGATCATATTTTAAATTATATTTAAGCTAATAGATTGCTTAGTTCATTTAAATATTTTCATTTTCAATTTTGAACTATTTTCTCTTTAACCTTTTTTTAATTTATTATGTTACAGTTGTAATTGTATCCTTATTTATTATATATAATAAATCAATAGGCCACATGTAGTTAGTATAAAAGACCTTCCAAAGTGAAAAACAGAAGTAACAGCTCAAAAACTGTTATTAGAGTCGTGTACTAACTACCAACCGTCGTTTTATAATTGAAGAGTTAGCGAAACGTAATAATGACATAGATAAGTTTAGATTGAAGACGTCAAAGGAGTTCATTACATACAGTCACAAAACACTACCGTTTGCGTCTCCTAAGTTTGGTTTAAGAATTGCCCGTTTCTCAATTAATATAATCTACGTTAATTCTATAATGTGCGAAAATTTATGAATGCAATACTTGTAACTCTCCGTATATAGACTGATGAAGCCAATTGTGGTACTGTTTGGATGATATATCGTTTGATTTTAAAATCACATTTTCCTTACATAATGTTTATGTCTTGATCTTATTTTACTTTTTTCGGTTAGGTCAAGTACTAATTTTTTAAATGTTTTCCGGATGTTTCGCAATAGCGGATGCGACCATTGTCTAATTGACACCGAAATGGTTTTGTAGAAACATCCTCTGTCTATGCACAACAAATAAACTTCCGTCCTCGTACTACTAAGTAATACCAAACGGCAAAGGTCTATTCTCAAGGTTAGTGCTGAATAATCTTTTTACGATATACTAATTTCTTAGAACACTCTTATGTGAAATAGAGTAGGAAAGACCCTTATTTTGCAACGTCAAACTTTTGCTATTGTTTATTAATTTTTATATTGTTTATGTTCCATTGTTTCTAAATATGACCTCAATCACACCTATTTTTCTATTTAAAAGATCGTTACTGTTCTGTGATAATAACATATTAGTTTTATAGTACTTCTTAGTTTTAATAATATAATACAGCGACGTAAAAATAAATTACGTAGTATTTTTATGAAGTTTGACCACATTATTAAAGAACGAAAATTTTGAAATACTGCCACCTGTTTTAAATAAATACCATCCTTTTCCTCGAGTGACATTGCTTAGCAGTTACAGTAGATTGAAATAGATGTCGCTACACAGATGTACAGTTTAGCTTAAAATTTCAATTCGACTCACTAGATGGCGGTTTCGTTTAGAGATCTATAAAATAGATGTCGCTAGAAGTAAATTTCAATGCGCAGAAATCACAGGACATTATACCCATTTCCGCCTACACAAGTTTAGCTATACTCCGAGTACAGTGACTCCAGAGAGTACCACCACCGCAGTTGAAGAATAGTCGACAATCGAGTTGCGTTTCGTGTGTTATGCCGTCAAACGAAATGAGCATCGGCAAATATTACAAGCAGCGTATCAATTAGTGAATAAAAAACTGCATCCGGGCAGTCGTTTATTTGTTTGTGTCAAAAGACTGTTACGGAGTCTTAATAAGACTTTCAAATATTATTATCTGGGACAAAGTGCCGGCGTTGTTTTGTAAGTGTTTAATTATTTCTGACAATATCACGAATTTAATACCATTTTAAAATTTATATATAGCTTTCTGCTCATATGAGGCGTTTGTAATGTCAATGTTAATTAATGAAGACTGTTTGTCTTTCCACACTCCTTGCGTTCTCGAGCCTATTAAGCTTGGTATTATATTTTACGAATTGATTATTTGTTATTGCACAGCTTTTAAGTGTTTATTTCTATTTTATTTTTAAATTGTATATTGAACAATTTAAGCTATCATTTTTATATTTGTTAAGAATATTTAAAGTGAATGTTAAACTTGTATTTAAAAATAAATTATAATATGGAATTGACCGCAACTCACCGTAACTTCTTATAAATTAATAGCAGCTCTTCTATATGTCTTTATTATGTTATAATATTAATAAATTTGTAATAAAATCTAAAGAATTTAGCTGAGATAACGCTTGAACCATTAGGTTGTTTAAATATTACTATCGCATATATGAAAATGCGTACACAGATATAATTTTAAAGTATAACAGAAGTTAGACGCAAACCGTTATCACATGTGAAGATTCTAGACCTTAAACATAATAATTGCTGGTACAGATAAAAACATAAACATGTTAAAATAAAATTCTTGTTTTTTGTTTTGTATGACTAATTAATGGCCTTTGTGTGATACAAAAAGAAAGAGAGGTGTCGTCATAAACCACTGTCTATTGATTCAAATATTTTTGTCTATTCGAAATTTTATTTAAAACTACTAGTCCAAATCGAATAAATTTAAAATTTTGCACTTTATCGGTCGGATTTTTCGACATGTATGAACAACGAAGCACACATTTTTTTCTTCATGGGGAAAATACTATTGCATTTGCTATCAAACGTGTTTTACAAAACAATTCCTCTGCTATTTGTTCGTAGCTAGCTGTCTGAAACATACGTTTGCTTAATAAACAACTGTCACAGGAGAGATTGAAATATTTGAACATTTTGAAATAATTGACAATTCGTTTATTATAAAGCCGGAGACACATGAAGTATTTAAAATGGAAATTATATAACATATTTTATTCATGTTTTAATGGTGTCTAGAATGTTATGTCATTTTCAATGTGCCAAAGCATGTATATAATTTTTGGACTAAAGAGTCTTTTAATACGTATTTATGTTTTCTATTCCCATTTTTTTCCTAAACAGTACATATTAATTAGTATTTTGGCATATAAAATTAATTTATTACCTACTTTAACTTATACCACCACAGCTAAATAGAGCGAAAGTAATCACCAAATGAGTACAAACGGGATTTAGAATGGAGTTTTGAAAATATAACACTGGCTTCATTAGCTAATGCACGAAATTTTCACTTAAAATCTCTATTACACAAAATTTCAAAAATCTTAACATAGCAACTGTAATTTATTGATTGTGATCTTTGTGATCTGAATTGCCTTCCTTAAATCATCTACAATGCCAAGGCATTGTTGTTGCTGTGATAATTAAACATAATTTATCAATATTATCTGGCAGTTGAATTATACTAAATTCGTGTTGTGTTGTTGTACCATAATTTTATAAGGTACTAGAATTTTAGATAATGTACTGTAATTTTTTATACACACTGTGAGATGTATTGATTATTCAAATGAAGTTATTACACAAAATATTTTTAACTGTCAACATATAATGACAATGACTTTAATAAGGTAAATGCTTAAAAACTTTGTAGTCTGAGTTCTGTGATACCTAAAGATAATAATTGATATTTTAAAAATATCTATTGTCAATCGACTCCGAGATATGAAATATTCGATGTGACGGGAGTTGCCTTGGTTTGACGCTTGTTCCATTGTAGGTCGTTATTAATATTACAGACACTGAATCATTAAGTGGCATTTACCATCTATAATAAGTACGTACTGTTTTTGCCGCGATTTCGCTCTCACTTATAAGGAACCTAGTTCTTTATTCTAAAAACTAGACATTATATAAAAAAAATCCAGCCATTTCAAAGCAAACATACATGGTCACATGAAAATGATTATTGTAACTATAGGTGCAGTGTGATATCCGTTTATGAAAAACTTGAATACAATGCCGTTGTATTGCTTATAATAGTGCAGAAGTAATTTGATCTAAGAAACTCTGCTTATTGAAATTGCTCTTTGTATAGTTTGAGTTAATATTCGAAGGAAATCGAACGAAAGCAGAGTAGAACTTGGTTATTCAAATAATACATTTATATGCAAAAAAAATAATATATATTAGTATAATATATGCTACATGCTGTTTTGGGCTCTATATAAAAAGTATCCAATCTTATTTATTACTAACAGATCTCACATACATTGTGGATATACTGTAAAACCTTCAATAATAAAATAAGATGTTTCGCGATCGAATAAAATGAAATAGAGTGCGGAAAAATTGAGACCTTAAACAATTTGAAACCTAAGAAGGCTTATAGAAACTGAGCCTTTAAAAGACTTGAAGATATCGATATTGGCAAATAAGTTGGATGAAAAAATTTATATGAAATGTTAACCTGGCATTACTTTACCACGCTAAACATTTTTAGTTATAGTGTTCTAATTTCTAACTACAATTAGAAACAAGGTACTTTTGAAATATTTGCCTCTAAAGTAATTAAAGAATTTATTCTTAGTTTCTGAAATAAAATGTTTAGCAATTATTTTTGGGGGATTCAAGTTTGAATCGACACGTTTGCATAAGTGAGCGGATTACGACGCCACCTTATATCATTTGAAAATCAACAAAAACCAGTTAAAATTATTTAAAGTACATAAACCATTTACTTGCATTTTTTACCAGGAGAGCTACATAAGCTACTTCGAATTAGCTCCATTTGGCATGATGTGAACTTTATTCTGTTTTATAAGATATTGTGATTTCCTATTGTTTAATTTTTTAATAAAGCAGTTAATTCTAAATACAAAATAAATATTCTGTAGACACATTGTTCTACGTTACACAAACCACAAAATAAAATTGTACCAATGTTGAAAAAAATTTTTAAGGGTAACGAATAGAAACAGAAAGTAAAAAAAATAAATTGCTTGATAAATTTTGCTGATAGAAATAGTAATACAGGAGCAGAACATCCTATTGGAACTTTCCTATATCATGTAGATATGTTAAGGATATTCACATTTTCGCCTCATTCATGGAAGAAGTGGAAGTAAACTTGCAGCTTAATTTCAGGGGTGTTACCCTAAGTCGAAAACAAAGAAAGGATTAGTAAGACTGGGAGCGTAAAGTAGATTACAAAGAACATATAAAAATCATAACAGTAGAAATGCAGCAACATTCTTGAATAAAACAAAAAAATATTTTATTCTATTAGCTATTACCGAGTACTGGCACCGGAAACGTTAATCGAATTGTAAACAAATGATAGGAAACAAATTTTACAGAATAACAAGTATTGTGATGGGATTAGTTGAGTACACACCAGTGTGACGGTTTATGCAGATTTATTGTAGCGAAAATTAAACTTTGTCGACTAAAGCACTACAAAGCCTATCCGATTGAACTTGCATAGTTCCGTTCACAATTGTTTATGTTTACTCACGATATACGAATCAAATATTGTTTTAGTTGGTTATATTTTTATTATTTTGATGAACAAAATGAATTTTTAAGCCGTACTCCACTCATACATCTTACTTTTTCTGTTGCGTATTTTTCCGTCCTCAAAGTAGGTCTGACGTTACAAAGGAGACATTTCACGCCGCAAAGATTCACAAAAGAGCCGTTTTGTTGTGCTCATTTTGGTAAGGTTTAGGGTTTCGCCTTTCTTTTTTGATGACTTTTACAAATTGTTTTAATTGACATAATCTTCCATGGCCTTAAATGATGATCACGTAGAATTTTGACTAATTTTAAATTAAATAGAATTAAATTTAATTTTAATTTTTAATCCATAAAAATTCTATAAAAGTATTTATTCTAAATTAATGTATGTAGTTTATATGTATTAAAAGGAATACCTTTTTAAAATGGTCTATTATTATAAAATATCTATAAAATGTGCCACATAAAAGGAGTTCTACGCATTAGTTTCGCCAATTTTAAACATCGATTAGTCAGTGGTGCAAAAGTGTATCGCGTGTGTAATTTCCCTTACAATATATCATTTGGCAGTGTCTAGGTATACAGACACCCTTAGCATGTCAGCTGGTATGGATGAGTCACGAAGGAGGGTCAACCCTCGGTAACTGAATTTTTTAGCACACAAAATTGACCCTTACGCGTAGAATATACAAATCATATTAACTTAACCATAAAACTTCACCAAAAAATAAAGGATACCAGGATACAATACAAATTACACGTAGAAAACATAATTTTAAATAATGATGGAAGATACATTTTGTTAGTAAAGAATAATAAAAACAAACTCTTATACAAAAAAGAAATATGTTAAAGAAACTTTTACATTTTTATATAAAAAAGAAAGAGGTATATTTGGAAATAGTTAAAGACGCAATCGCATAATTATCACACACAACTAACCACGCGGTGTCTTTCAAATGATTGTAGATGCAAAATGTTACAGTTCTCAAAACAATGTTAAATGTTGTTACATTTTGTTTTTATGCATGATACGAGTACGTTCACAAGTACTATATTAAGAAATTAAACTGTTACATATTGTTGTTGATATAAATTATATATTTTTTTTCACTAGTCAAATTCAAAGAATTAAAAATTAAATAGCCTGTCTGTACGACTACTTATTTAACTTAACCAATATCACGTCTATTGAGCATCAATGTATTCTAAATTACTGACCTAAATTTTATTTCTGAATCCCTAAAACATCTTTTTCTGTGAAGCAACTACCTTTTATAATTTTCGAAACATTTACAATATTAAACGAAGACTAAGAATGTTCTAGTTATCTTTAATATTATAAATTTTCAATAAACTATTTGGAATATCTTTAGTGTGAATTTATGTGCTTATATGATAGGTACCTATTTGTTTCCGTATAGCTTATGATGGTCCTATTAAGAGTAAAGCCATCCCGCTGCTAAGCCTGTATATACACTCGCCTCATCATTTTCCGGTTACTAGTTACACAAGGCTACATTTCCATCCCTTGCCTTTATAATTTAAATTTGAATATGCCTGAATTAAATTTTCAATTAAATTTCATCTATGCACGTATTATGAGCTTGGAATTTTATAATTGCACGATACGGTTATAGAAAAGTTTATTAAATATTGCATCAAAGTTAGGTTAATCTAAACTCTATTGCATTTAACAGTGTCCGTACAAAGATAAAATTACAACAGCACTTTTTATACCACATGTTTTTGAAAATAGGAGTAATTGTAAAAAAATTAAGATACTTTTTAACAAGCTGCATGAAGCGCTGAAAATAAATAATTAATACGATAATTTTCCACAAGAAAACCATAACCAAGAGCAATATATATTCCTTTAAGGGTGCGTTCTTATGATTTACACAAGTATTCTAAATACGAATATGTTGGTCATAAATTAAAAAACATTTCAGTCCCCGGTAGAAGTTGATTGAAAATTTGCGTTTTTATTTTTACTATTAAAGCGAATTTCTATTTTTCTTTTGCGTTTGTATGTTTTACTTATAATGGTTAAAAGATGTCTGTAAAAAATCCGAACATGTTTTAATACTACCTCGGGTAAAATGTCAGAAACAATTTTTAATTTGCAACATCTCTGCAGATGAAAATCGTGTTGTACAACTTCATTCATACATAAAAGTTAATTTGTTTGAACATGTAAGAGATAAATAATTTTTAAAATAATTTAACATCAGTTGCTTATATGATAGTAAATTATATTCAGGGGACATATTATTAATTATAAAAACTTGGTTATATATGCAGTTTTGTTGACATGGAACAAAACTGCATATATAACCAAGTTACAAATAATAATAATAATTACTTTGATAACTTAATTGATAAATATCAAATAATTTCAAATGAAAATATATGCACGGCAAAAATTATGTTTAAATTAATGTGTATGTATATTTTTATATAAAAAGAGAAAGGAACTGCGGGATCTAAAGTAATAACTAAAAAAAGCTATTGGTTCCGTATGATCTATATATTAAATAGGTTTTATTACCGGGTATACAGAAATTCAAATGAGATGTAATATCCTATCTCGTATCGGCTTGACGACGTAAACTACTTATTAATTTAGGAAGTTCTGGTAGTGAAGTTATCGCTTACACTAAATCCTATTTTCTCACGGAGTTCCTACTAACACCAGCTCTGACAAAGTGATAGCCAACCAATTTCCCCCTCAAACATATTATTCAGTGCGGTAACTTGAAAGATGTTGTTTCTAGGAGCCGGAGCAAATCATCTGATATGTTCCAAATGCTTATCGATATATTGATAGTTGGGGTTTTTCAACCTTTAGAATTTTTCTTTGTACCAAATACACATTTTTTTGAAATGGTATTTTACCATTGTATGTTATTATCAAATGACTATAAAAATCAACCTTTAATTATCATTTTACCATACTGATCTACACGTGTCATTGTCAAGTATTAAGAATTTTATTTATATTATTGTTTCTTATTTCTCTTCACTGTTTTTTATCTGTCAATCTTTTTTATATATAATAAAGCCTAAAAGCCGACTAGAAAAAATTAAACGATGATTTTATATCAGGAGTAAATAAATTAAATAACCATTATATTCATTGTAACAAGTACCAAACAAATTAAGATGAAACTGTTTCATCTCCAACATAAATTAACATTACTCTGATTTTAACTAATACTATTTAACCATATTCAGTTATTTGAAGTAAAAGAGTGCTTTGGAAACAGAAGGGGAATAGTGTCGTGTTGATTTTAAATTACGTCATCATAGGCGTTATACCAATCAAAACGTGGTCTTGATAAATGGAATGCATCATAACGTACTTCGTGCTCTCAAGTAACTCAAGGAAATATCAATATAGCCTTATTTATATATAAATTTGCCTTTGACCCCGTAGGAGTTAATAGAGGCTAACTGTGCACTAGGTTCTTGCTTGAATGACTCCATATAATAAAATCGATAATTCCCTCGTATGCAAACGTGTTCTTCTCATTTAAGAATATATTTTGTTCTAAGACATTATATTGCGTGGTTGAACTTAAAGTCATTCTGAACCTAAGATTGACTATTTCAAAATAGTTTTAATACTAAATTAACTTTCTTCTCATGAATGTCATACTGAAATAAATAATCTGTAAATAGTAATTATTCATTTTTAGTCTCTATTTTATTTGAAATTACATATATCAATACCTATTTTAATGAAGAATTGAAAGTGGATATAATATTTACAATTTCGGGTGCTCGTTGATGTATGCTTGTTATTTATTGCAACACAGAGCAATCCTATGTAAGGCTGATATGAAAAACTTTGATAAGATACAATCTAGAAACAAAAAATAATCCCAAACTCTAACAATTTTAAAAAACACTATCAATTAAAAGCTCGTATCTTAATACTGTAAGGACGAAAGCTTATTAGGAAATTGGAAATAATTGGAACGCCTCTTTTTGGCTAGAATTAAAGCAGTTTTGAAAATTATTTTGAAATGATCTTTACGAGTAGTCAAGTGGGCACTCCCATCATTGAATGAGAACGCGAACCAAGCAAAGAAATGAGAACAGTCGAGAGCGGAAATCACAAAGAATATTATTAGTCTAAAGCAAGTGTCACTTAGTAATTTACATACTTACATTCTTTTATATCGTCTTTTAACATCTATTACCATAAAATATACTGATATTGTTTAATAGAATACCATGACGCCTTTATAATAATGTTCTTTAGACTAAATTTAAAATAACATCTTAAAAACAACTTTATTCTAGATTCAAGTAAGATTGTTCAAAGTTTTAATAGATGTAAATACTAATTACAACTTGTTGTTACTAAACATTTCTCTTCCATGTTTTTATATATGAGTCACCTCATGATTAAGTTTTAAAAGTTTCATGCTACTAATCAACTTTATGGTTATATTTCTAAGGTAATAGTTCTGAACTGCGATGTAAAGAATATTTTTTGTCAAAAATGTCTTTTTAATACATATTTAATATTTTTGTACATTTTCTTTTAATAAATGTGCAATTTAATTGACTGATTCGCAGTCATATAATTATAATATAAGTATATACTAAAGTTTGTTGTAGTCTTTGTAATTTTTAAATAGATTTTGTGTAATATTTTCTATAATAAATGTATGTAACGTAGCTAAGATGTCAGAATCACAAACATGTTAAATATTATTAAAACCGAAATTCCGTGTTATTCCCTCAAGGAAACAGGCAAGGCAATTGGTTTTTGCATATGACGTGACACCGACTAAAGATGGCGCTAACAGAGGGTTGGCATATCTATTTTTAAGCATTATTAGTTTATTTCTCATTTCGATTCCGAAGTCCACGCGGGCATCGTCGCGGGATAGACTTGTTTAATATAAATACACTTCTATTCACGGTTATTTATATAAACTAATAATAGTTTGAGTCCTGAAGTTTTTTTCTAACTCTGACTAGCACTGCGATGTAAAAACTGGAAATAGCGCTATTCCTATCAAAAGTCATTCAACAAAATAATTACTTTGCCTTCTTCTGCGCTTCACTTCTATTTAAAGTCGTATATTTATTTGACTTTGACTTAATTAATTTTTTTTTTCTTTATAATTTTGTCCCCTTGCTCATTTCGTAAACATACTACGTTCAAATAAACCCATTTTGTAACTACATTGTAGTGTCGTGTCTTCATTTGGTAAACTAACCGATTACATGTGGATAAATTTCCAAAATAATAATTTAATTCCTACAAATTTCCAACGGTTAGTCACAAACACGAAATATGCCAAAAATGTGAACCCCAATGAAACAAATGTTCTAAGAAATAACTCTATTTATAAAACTGACTATTTTTAAACTCCGCGATCGTTTTCTTCGTCATTTGGAAGCTATATTATAAATAACTCAGTGTTATAATACTTACATTCATGAAATATTTTATTAAAACGGCTTAATAAATATAATAAAAATGCTAAAACGCTAGTGGTAAAGCTGTATAAGGTAATTTTAATAATGTCATATAATTACGAAACATCAATCTGTTTGAACCTGTTTCAATTCGCAAATTTCTAATATGCCTTCATATGTACGATGCGGTTAAAATTATATTTATTAATTTTAAATTAGTGAACTGCATTATTTTAAACTATTAAAAAAGTTATGAAATTAAACATTTACATTCATCAAAATTATGATTTCATATATGTTCGTTTGCCATTTTACATAATTGAAAATAAAAGTACGCTCTTCAAAATTCTGTTTTCTCCATCATCCTTTCCAAATATCCAAATATGCTTACGGATGGACTCGACTGGATTTAAATTTACAGGACTAATTCGGATAATCAGATATGAAGATAAAGACTTAATTTTAAAGGACAGTAAAAAGAAAATTTCCCTCCCTAAATATTCAGCTAAATATTAAAACGCGATTTTCTTAATATAAATATTTATATGCTGATAGAATTAATTGGACATAATAATATATAAAAGTAATTACACCATAACCTTTTACAGTTAAAATTGTTACGAGGAGCTGTTTGAATACTGTATAAAATACAGTTCCAATATTATTGTGAACAAGAATTTATTAACGAATTACCAGTATGAGTTGTCGTGGTAACGCACTGCGGTTCCTTTAAGCCTATGAAATTCTGACCCCACAAGTCCACTTTCACTTGTGATCGCCTAAGTACCTATACTTAATGCCTGACACAATTTACGATGATCACGAATCAATTTTAATGGTACTATAGAAACATTGGAATAATAGATGGCTTATAAGGATTTCTACAATTTAATTATGAATCAAGTAAATAATTTATTTACTAAATAGAAATCAAAAGACAAGAAATTACAGAACAGAACTTATATATTCATTCATAATTAATTTATTTATCAAATTAGCTTTAGCCTTTAATCTATCATCGGGAAAAATCGTCATAGGAATAAGTGAAATTCACTTGTACAAATGAAAAATCGTTAGGAACTCAATTTGCAAGTTTCAGTGAAGTAGACCGGGACCGGCAACGTTTTTCACTTTTCTTCTCCGACGATATAACGATACTGTCTATCCGAGCACGTACTCCGCAGACAATGGAAATGAAAACTTTTTGCTGTCTGTTCAGAAACTAGACTGAAACGTGTACGTATTTAACATAAACCAAACTACACTTCGTCTCCAATCAAATATTACCGATATGTTTATCGATATTACATTATTTATATCCAAAAATTTAAATAAGAATGTTGAAGGCAATTACTAATGTTAGACACAAGCTGAAACGTTCACTAAGTTCTTTAATACGTTTGTACTAGAGTATAAAGTTGGAATGACGGAACTCGAAAGCTATTAAAAACTTTACTAATTTCGGAGGGTGATTGGGAACATGTTTATATGAAATGGGTCATCAAACTGCATCAGGCGAGTTCAAATCCCGACCAGGTCCGCCCACGTTCTGCCCACCGTACCACATAGCAGCACGTTTACGATTGTGCCTTATTTGACTACCTTTCATACAGTCATTTAGTTTTTTTCTTATAAATTTACTCTGGCTATGGAGTGTATATTATTAAACATGAATATAATGGGAATTCTAATATTAGAAAAACCTCACTGTTTTATTCTCAAATATATGTTAGCGCCAGTATTCATTATAATTTTATTTCAAGCACTAATGATAGTAAAGTATATAGAATTTACATATTGAACGTCTGCATTTTCATGCAAATAATATGTTTTATGTACAAATGGAACAGCGGATGTGCTCCGCTTTTATATTTTAAACAGCTAAGGGCGCAGGGAATATTTAAACTTATTCTAATTGTTTTGACTTAAATAAGGAAACAAGATTTTCATATGTAACGAATGATTTACATATATTAAAATAAGCACCTCAAGTTAACATTGATGTTTGTAGCACATCCTCTCTTTTCATTTACTTCACTATATTTGTGGCTGACCGTTTTAAGTAATGTGGCTGACCGTTTTAAGTTTAAATTAAAACTCAAGTTCATGTTATTGTCAATAGCTGTTAGTTCTTTCAGGATAATTTTTTTATTAAAAAAAAACAGATTGTGTCACACCTTCCCTGCAATACACGTAGGTAGTACAAGTTTACCACTTGAGACTTGTTCGAAGCGTGCCTTATCATATTATCTGGTAACTGAGACGTAATCTCCAGGGACAATCTAATAAGCTATAATGTATAGTACAACATCGACGTCCTCATAGAAATACCCTAACCCAGAAACCATGATAATATTGTATATATAACGGCTTTACGCTAAGTGAACTTACCATTAGATACAAGGATATGAGTAAATAATAGTAATATTCTACGGTTGAAAGTGAAATAATATATCACGACAAGATTACTCAACTGAAAAGTGCCGTAATCGTTGGTATAGTCACGATTATACAGAGTACGCTGAATAACTAAGATTAAACAGATAATTGTGACAGCATTAGGTAATAGTCTCAATATGATTATGTAACGGAATCTATCCTTAACGAAATTGCAAGTGTTGATTTATATAGAAATTAACTGAACTGAGTAAAAATTTAATTGTCAAATATCCAGAACAATGTTAATTTAAAGAATAAAAAATAACACAAAGCTTACGCAGAAGCACATCAATAAAATTGTTGCTTTCATACGTTTTTTTCGGTCTATCCGGACGAAGAGTAAAGTGATTGTAAATAAATTCATCGTAGCTTCAGTCTTACACAAATAACGCCAGTGAATACACCGTTTAAAATTCTTTTCTATAAATAATACACTGTTAAGTAAACAATACAACAGTTTCATACATACAGTTATTTTTGAACATGTTATTATATTTTTTCAACTCTTCGCGCCTCATCTTAGGAACAAAATAAACTTATAAGGTCCCATTATTGAAAACATAGTCTTTCTTATTGTAATTTCTATTTTTCGTATAAGTAATTTAAATATGAAACTAAAATTAAAGTATTCAAATTTATTATAAGGTAATTGGCTTCAGCAGTTCTGAAGTGTCTCGCTTATAAATGAACATCTTTATATAGCACTTACCGGAATTAAAAACCCAAAGTATCGATGATACTATCCTAACAACAGTATGCTTAGTCCTAGTTTCCATCGACAACATCCTTTAACACTATAATGTACGAAGATTTATGGATTAAAAAGGACAACAATATATTATGCCAATTTGGACTAAGAATTATAGATTTCATTTGTAAATGAACTGAAAATAATTAACAAAGGAAATATGAAATAATGTGTTCTGTATCAATAATTGCAAAAATCTGATCTTATTGCTTTCCTTGTACCTGAAGGCAGTGTGGAAGCTGAATCACATTAACCGCTGCAAAATTTTAAAGAGCAAATAAACACCAAATTACGTCTAGAGTTCAGACGGTGAAGTCGGATTTTTATTTTCAATATTAAATAGGTTAGAAATTTTTTCCGTTGACGCTTCCTTTTAAAAGAAATATAAATGGAAGAATTATATTATAACAAAATTATAACATAAACTATTTTTTTTTTTATTAAAAAAGGGGAGGAAGAAATCTTGTTTTGAGTTATTTATACATATACATACATAAATATCATAAAAAATATTGCAAACATTGACAGCAAATTGAAATAAAATGCGGTACCGTAGATATTTAATTTCATTGCACAATGCACACAGATGACCTTTAGTATCAGTAATAAGACATGTTATTGCCATTCGCCTGTGACATTGAAATAAATATACGTAATTTATTAAAACAGATAGCATCGACACAATTATAATTTATGCAGTTCAGTTATTTAGAAAGGCTTACATTGTTTTAATGAAAATAAACGCCATAACGATCTAAGGCTTGCTTTGTGATTGCTATTGTAATATTAACATTGATTTTTATGCTTCATCTAAATTATAAGAAGCGAGTACTATCTATGTTTATTGTATTATCTATAACGCAAATCCTATCCAGTATAAAATAATCGACTAGTTAATGTCGAACGTGAGTCAAAGAGGATGTGCGTCAAAGTACGAGTATGATTACATAATATCTGTATCGTGTGGAATGATTGTAACAAAGAGTTGTGCAATTTGTATGCGACGATTAAATAAATAAGGTAAAAGTTATAACATTCCTAACAGATTATTAATTACGACATCAAATATTTGGTTTACTTTAAGATATAGTCATTATTCATTGATAGAACAAGTGTAGGATTTCAATTGCAGTTCATTTCACAATCACATCTGTTCCATATTTTTATGTATTGGATATGTAGTCGACTAAGGATGTGTTCTACTGCTTTTTAATTATTTTTTTATGTAAAAATATGATCAATTTAATAACCGACAAAAGTCTACAACAAAAAAAAACATACAACGTTAGTTAATATTTAAAATCAAACGACAACATTATTTTTTTATTTATTTTAGTTCTGTCGCAACCCTAAGATAATTCTTAGCGGTAATTTGATAAGTCAACTGTTTATAGGTCAAGCTTAGTGATAAGTGAAATAAACATAGTTCCTGTAAGAGTGTACCTGAAAAATTATGTCATAGTTGTAGTGCAAACAACATTTGTACTGTTTTAAATTTGTTCTTTTTTTAACAAAATTAATAGAGATGTGACTAAATAATGCTAAATAAAACAAAACTTGTGTTTAATTTTTAACTTATGCTTATATAAAAATTAATACTGTTCTCAAATGAGCCTGTGAGGTTTTTGGAAATGTCAATCTATAAAAATAAAAAAGTATTAATTCTAGTGATGCACTATTCATTTCAACAACAATTTAAAACATTAAATAGACTTATAATCATAGGTATAAGAACAATTATTTCATTTTCATCATACACAAGTAGACAACGTAGACTAAACAGACGTTACTGGTTTGTTGGAGCATAACCGGCACGCTTCTGAAGGAAATGTCATATTAAATAAAAAATAAATAAGAAATTCAATCTTGTGACGCATTAATTATGTTACACGGAACAGCACTTCAATCATAGGTCTATAGGGTGGGAAAAGGATTTGTAATAAATTTTGGACAATGATTCATGTAAAATAACAATAAAATGTACAATTTTAACTGACGGTACATATAAAATTTAGATATCATAACTATATTGCGAATGAATATACACAGTATGTCATTGATAATTCCTGAGAAAAATTGTTATGCGACTGATAAGAGTAGTTCAGGAAATTTAGTGACTCGCGATTAGACTAAAATGTTTCAATGATAAGGAATAAGTTAACGGAATTCCTTTGGAGAAATATAAATTTTAATTTTTAATATTATTAAGCTACTAAATATTGAGAATCTTTCTTTCACCCTTGAGAATATTTCTCTCCTTAATGTAGTATCTAATAATTATGTAGTATCTAATAAAATCATTTGTGAAGTTTTTAGAGAAATATTTTTAATGATAGCGAATAAAAGATTTCCATTGAGCACATGAAAGAAGAAAATAACCTCTTATGTTTTAAACATTACAAAAAAATGTAAAAGGGTCTTCTTGAAATATTATTATGGGTAAGTTTGTTAAGGAATTAATAACTTTAGTAATTTGAAATTTTAAAAGAGAAACTGTTATATTATTATCGGTTTCTAAGATTTCTACGAATTACTTCAAATATGCATATTAAAATCTGAGAAACATTATCTTTACACGTAAATTAACGCACAAAACAGCAAATTTATTATGTAAGAAATATATACATAAATTATAACTATGTTTAGGTAAGTTTTTAAACGCGGATGAGGAAGTCACCTCAGCTATCCGTCGTCCATCGTGTTGCAACAATATAATATTCGAATCAGAGACAGTACATCCTTCCGCCGCTTTCGGTTGAATCGGCTGTAACGTGCTTCGGTTTTAATGGAGCGAATTAACAGACCATGGCTTTGGAAGCAAATATCGATGTGTTTGCGAAAAATGTTTGCAATGGTCAATGACCCACACTGTCACGAAAATACTGTAGGTATATACATATGTTACATATATCTTTACTAGCGACCTAAAAATCTATCATTCTCAAATATGACTACATAGTTTATTTCATAGGTTAATATAAATTGTAGGCTCTGGAATTAACTTTACTTTGATTTTCTTTGAAAATTGCTCTTCTTGGAGTAACAGAGGCAATTTATTTTATACTTCATTGTCCTATAATAATATAATTTTACCTATTTGGTTATACCCGACCAACTGAGCTTTATCTAACATTATGGAATATCTTACAGGCTCCATCTTTCTATCAAGTTTTTAACGAGTGGTTCAAGAGTTTTTTTTGGTAAAAATATATACATACGTATACTCACTTTGACTACGTTAGTGACATTCTCAAAATTCTTTAAGTAATCGATGTGTACAACCAAAGCATCTTCAAATAATATAATAAATTAAATTCAACATAGATATAACATATATTTAACGTTTCTGATAAAGATGCCATAAGGTATTGTAGGCGCATCTCATTGTGGGTGGCAATACCGTGTAGGCGACACCGTCCACGGATTATGAACGGTCATGACCTATTCAACTCCACACCACTTGCTACCACCAGATACACAAGTATATTTACAGTAACTTTTGATTTATTTAAATAACCCTGTTCAACAATATGTTACACTTGTACTAAAGTTTTATAGCATTTTACTTCAAAAACAATCTCGTTATGATAAAGTAATAAATACTTAAAATAAATAACTTCTTATTTGATAAAATAGTTTTAATGACAAATCAGTTTCACATTTAAAGTTGATAGCAAAATTTAGTGTCTAAAAAGTCCAAAACTTCATCCTTCTAGAGCGTTCCGAAGTTGTAACAGCTTATGAATGTTGAAGATTCCTTTTGTCCTTCAACGGGAAAATTTCCAAATACTCAAGTTAGTTTTCATAGTTTTACGATGTTTTGACAAGTTTTCCAGACATAGCACCGGTAGATTCATTTCGCTCTTAGAATTCTTTGAATAAACTTCATATACCAAAGATATATAACGTCTTTTACTTTTCTTTTTATTTATTTTTTATCGTTACGCTACCATTGTTTTAAAAAAATGAGACATGTTTTGTAGAATTTAAAAAATAGTTCAATCTCATCAGGACACGAGATATTGTTCGAAACCATTAAAAATAATATTTTCTGTATAAAATACTAAAAGAAGTGAGCTTCTTTTCTGTTTTATTCGGAGCTGAATTTATATTGCTCAATTTCTAAAAAATATATATTTAAATATCAAATTTACATCTGATGCTAGTCTAGAGTATTTTTTAAGCGATATCCAGTATTAAAAACAAAAAAAAAATATAGCGTGGATATAGTAAAAACTTTTAATCGCGAGTACCTACATGAAAAAAATCTCTACATTATTTCTGTGAAATAAAATGCACCTAATTTTTTATCGTAATAAAAAAGTGAATATATAAATATATTCAAATGTGTTTGATATGAAACAGTTTCTAAATCGTGCCGGTGTTGTAACAATAGCTTTATTTATGATCTGAATGTCAGTGTTTTACGCCTTAAACGCGCGGGCGCAGGTGTGGGACCGGCATTTCCGTTTTGAATAGTAACTCCTTTAAACCTTTGCCTGTCCAAAAACGCCTTCATATTTAAGATATTTAGTGGAATTTTATCAAAGAATAAATAAGAATTTTGATAGCTTTAGATTAAATAGATAAAAAGTTTGCTTTTTGTTCTTGTTAGTTAAATTGCCTGTTATAGACAATTTTATTCAAACTTACGTAAAGTAAATGCAAGATCTAATAGCGCTCGCTCGAACCTTTTATACATGCAAAATGTCTCCAGGCTTTTAAAATTTTCATAAATATTAAACAGAATTTAGTACAAACTATTACAAAGTACTTCAAATTATAAGTCTTTCATCTTTTGTACACCAAGGGTGAAAGACTAGACTAGAATATATACATTTATATTATAAATCTCTTATATAATGATAACAGGTAATAGTAAACTACCTATTTAATCTAATTTATGAAGTGTTAAACCAGGTCTTTTTTTTGAAGGACGAACAAATAATCTGACGACACTGTCTTTCTCCTATTCAAATAGGTTTAAAACCTAGTATAGCTACCATGAAGACTGAGTAAGTTGGAAAAATGTAACAGTATATACAACGTTTAAAACGCGTGACAAAAAAGTATATTTGGATAAATAAACCTATGATATATTTAGAAGTATTTGTCGAGTTATATAAATATAATATACCTGAACTGACAATGCGCGGCGCTATGAGACAAGAATGGCAAGTGGTCTTACCATAACAAGACGATGTACAATGATAATGTAATGGTTTACTATATATAGTATACGTCTGATTGATTCCAGACGCATTCCCATCGATGTTTTATCCGAGCACTATCATAACATCGTTACTAATAACTCGATTCGATGAGAATCTTTATGTTTAACAATCATATTTATCTAAACTTTCTTTTGTTTCAGTTATTTTGTGATGTCTGAATAAACATCGCCGGGGTAAGTTCAACAACTTCATTTTAAAATAATGTTTTGTTTGTAATACCTTCTGTACTGTTTTAGGTACATGTTATAGTTATTGGGTATTTACATGACAATGAGATTACATGAAAAAAACACATAACTAAACTAACGTTTAGATAGGAAAGTGTTCTATTTATTGCAAACTACGCTCTTAAAACATTGTTAGCAACTAGCAAAAGTGAAAAGGTCGTGTCAAGATTACTCCAGACTTCTAAAGCTGTAGGAACGTTGTGTTAAGAGTTCCCCAAAGGGCTGGCAATTACATAACTCAATAACAAAGACGTTTTCTTAGAAACAAAAATAT
>DVQO01000022.1:0-56097 GCA_018231785.1 Danaus gilippus
GTTTCAAAATGTATATATTTTTTTTTTTTAAATAGATTTGAAACAAGTACTAGAACACATCTAGACAAGTCTATTTTAAACTATTCATAAACTAGTAATTAAATAATAAACACCTCAGTATAAGAAACACTCGCCGACGGGAAAATAACAGTTGTTATTACAAAAGTAATAACAGCTTAGATTTCAGCCCCCCCTATAAATAACGACCTATTAGCCACTGCGATAGATCACTAACTTAATTACTAAACCTGTTTAACCGAATGTGATTCTTAAGAATATGTAGTAAAGTTAAATTTGATAAGTGAGAAAAATCAGTAACAGTGTTAATACTACATATATCGTCTTGATAAATAATGATATAATTGCTTCAGAGTCGATTATTTTGTTAATAATTTTTTAACAGTTGACAAGTTCCGATCATATAAGTTCTATGCAAGATTAATATTCTCCTAGTGTTATCCCCATTCGGAAAAGCGAATATTATATTAAACCACAACGGTGACTAATATTACCCATTAGATTTCACTTCCTTCTTTTAGACTTTTCAATACGTTTGTTTCGTTCATCCTTATGGTCGGTCATGACTATATATGGACATTTTTCATCAAATGTTTGTAAAAATTTTGAAGCACAAATTAAAAAATAACGGTTTCATAAAGTTACAGTACAAGATTTGGTTTTTATAGAAAATTTGAGTTGATATGAGACATCTTCTTCTTCTACCCGGCATTTTCCCAGCGTTAGCCAGAGTTACATATTGTGAATAGTTTTGGCTAAAATGTTAGATCAAATATCCATTTCATCAAAATGAGTACCAGTTACAATCTTTGATGTATAAATATTTACAATAAAGGTTCACATGTTTTGCCGCCCTATAGAGAATTGAATTTACGAATCCGGATAAGGAAAAGGGGGAAGGAGAAATTAGGGTTTCCGACTCTCACTAAAATATTGTCTCCACGCCGATCTTCAGTGAAAGGGGGTACTGTCCCGGTCAAGTCGCTCCGAAGAAACAACTACAGTTGTTTGAATACATCTTAACTCTCTAAAATTTTATACTATTTATATATTTTTTATATTCTTCTATAATAATCAGCAAAGGGGCTGATAGAAAATTCTATGAATGTAAATCTACAAAATTCAATAAGTAAACATATCTACGCTTTCTATTCGTAATGTAGATACATACATATATAAAGTAAATATATACCATATTTGTGAAATTTAATTTTAATTTGGTTTGGACTTTTTTGTAGTGAAGCAGTTGAGGCGGTTCGATTAGTCCATTTGAAGGGTCATTGATTGACGTACGTTTATCCTGGTATGGGATATCGTAGTTAATTTCTTCACACAGTGTTCAAACAATTCTTTGTATTCTGCATTCACAGATTGCTGAAAAATTTCTGGTTTTATAAAATGATTTAACTGTGCTTTTTACATATCAAAATATCAAAGACAAAATGAAGTGATGAAACAATTGTAACCTAAAAGTGTAGACGGTAATCCTTCCCACTTGGGAGACACAATTGACCAAACTCTTTTTATCCGAAAAGTTTTATATTTGTCTTTCCCATAATTTCTATAATACTCCCACAAGTAATCTTTATGCAGACAGTAGTAGTAAAGTAACATGCAATTTCTAACCTGGTTATTTTAAATGTATTGGCTGAAGAAATATCAATCCCATGAATTGTTTGCACATTAAAATATTATTATGAGGTTGATGTTATGCACGAATTAATCTCCTCTCACACCTACTTTGTAGTTAAAAAGAATTGTATGATGTAAATAAAAACATATATACATACATACACATAATTTATTAGATTACGAGAAATTAAACATCACAATCGTCAACGTCTTAAATCATGTCGTTTAAGTTGATGATATAATTTTAAAAAGTTATGAGTTCAATTTAAAAAGTAAAGTTGCATCTGACGCGTGACGAATGAATGAATGAAACTATAAGGTTCATTGTCCCCGTTCAAAATTATGACGAAAAATTTATAACTTTATATTATTAGATATGAATTAATTTATTACAGTTTTTATTAATAAATAGCTTGTCATGAATAACTAGTGTTTATTAAAAATTGTTTTGGATTTATATGTGTCCCTAGGTCGCCGTCTGTCATATAAAATAAAAATATAGTTTCTTTTTTGTGAATTAGCTTCTACTTATTTTAAAAATATTCAATTACCTATAATAAACTTGTCCTCAAAAGAAAATAATTAACGCACTGATTTTTTGTACCATTAAGCATTCTTATTGATATTATTATATATAAGGAATTGCTAACAAATAACTTTATAAATAATGTTTATGTAACGTTACCCCTCAAACCACTCGAATATCCTAATTCTCACACGAGCGTAAACCAATTGAATTGAAGTAATTTACGAGTTAAATCAAAAAATATGTCTTTTCGATGCCCTTTGTCACAGATGGCTACACAATAAGGGGGAAATTTTATAAAGTCTAAATAATCTTTAAAGCTTTATAAAGTGAGATTTGTCGGGGGCGAGTTCTAACGGCCAATTTTAAAGTGTTGATTTTATTTTGTTTTAATATTTAATAATTAAATCAGTCCGACTTGTAAGTTCGAAGTCGGTAATGTGTTATATTGGTATGGAGTATTGTAACATATTTTAAAATTATTCAAAACACTTTTGTAATTTAAAAATCATGATTGTTATTGAAGTAGTTTATGTACAATTATATAATATATTTTTTTATTAACAAAAAAAAACAACTTAAAGTAGGTCTATTGCGTACATAATAAAGTGACCGAATTATTTATCATGTAACACACGTAACAAGATGAGTAATTTGGGGTATAAATTTTTATTTTTTTCTCTCTCGTAACCATATTTCCCTGGGCACAATAAGGCTAAGTTTGCACAACGGAAATTTGGTATCGTTACTTTACGTGACCCTCTGAGATGTTAGTGTATCCAGCTCCCCTCTTCACTATGCCACTGAGTATCACTAGGATTTTATATCACTACAGATCTACAAAGTTTTAGACGCGTAATTCAAATGTTATAAGCTGAATTACTGACAAAATAAAATTAATTAATGAATATATTCACTGTAACATTTAAAGTAGTATTAAACTTTTTCTCTACTAGAATTTAAGTGTAATTATAAATTTAATAAATATTCTTATCCCTGTCTAGTAGATTCTTAGTTCACGTATCCCATCGCAATTCCTTTCGCGTACCGCCCTTTGCGCCGATGGTCTATGTCATTATCATCACTTTTTGCACAATGTCTCAGTATTGACCACCCAGTTATACCTACTGGAGTGACGTGAAAACGAGGAACGAATTTATTTCGTCTCTATTTTTAAAGTGTATTTGAAAACAGTTATCCTTTTTTAATTTATCTTTACTTATAAGGCAATTCAACGGTGCTTTAAAATTGTCTTTGCAGCAAAAAGTATACCTATCATTACTATTAGGTTGTGAATTAGGCTTTGTACCTATCCATGTACCTATTCGGGCTTAGACTCTCCCCAAATTCGTCTTAACCAGTGATTTTGAAAGAAACAATTACATTGTGTAATATAAAGTTACAACTGACACAAGTCATAAATACATATGCTTTTATCATACAAATCATTGTCGTTCATAATAAAAACCTTATTTGATAAGATATTTTAAGTTATTATAATTGACATTCCCATGGAAAATAATAAAAAATGTGCAAAATATAATGTTTTTATGAGATATACCTACTTTAGGTATTAGAGATTCACTTTAGTTTTTCGAACGATACCTTGAAGATGGCCACTATTTTTTCATTGAAAAATTACTAATTGAGACAAACTTGGTTATACGTATGATGATGAAATGCCTGAAGTATTAGAAACAAATATAGAGTTTATTTATAATCTAGGTCCTGCCTTACTATAATATATATAATTATATTTTATAAATGATTCTAGATTTGAATAAAAAAATAATTTAAGATATTACTTTATGTGAACCTTGATATGTGCTGGCCAAGAGGTTTATTCCGCTTTAGTTGTATAAAGTATATGAAATTTTTATTGTCTGGATTACGTTTAATTCAAAATAAGAAAAATATATGACTTCTTTTAGAACAAACTTAATTTTGTAGATTCAGTATTAAATATATTAAGTGCGACAAGATTCATAGGTATCTACAGGGACTATTGAAACCTTTTCAATATATTAAACCTATTTTACAAATTACTAAAATACGTAAAAGTTGTAGAGACTTTATAACTCAAATGAAATAAATAAATAAAAAAACTACTAATAACTCAGTATATATCTGCTAATAGTAAATAAATAGTGCGACTATTGCATTTATTTCAGTGCAACAGATATAATATTAGTTATTTTGGTAATTTACAGCCCAATAAAGATTTAAACTACACGTGAAAAGATACATTTTACGATTTACCGAAACTACTTTTTATTGTCAACTGTAACTATAAATTACAGTTTAGATTCACTCGTATATCAAATCAAAACGGATATTGATTTTAATGATCCCAGTACTAACTACCATCATTTATTTAGGTAATTAAAAATTATATTATTATTAATGAGCGATAACTTAACGATCACAATGGCAAAGAAGTATTAAACCTATCGATAAAAAAATATTAGTTTTTACAGTAAAGTCACGTATATACATAAAATAGGTATTGAAGTTACCAGTTTGAATAGTCCGTACAAACTTGAAATTGCGTTTAAAATCCAATCCATAAATAATAGTTCGGAGTCTGTCAGGTTGGATTCAGAATTCCTGAAGATATATCCTTTATTAAAAGCGTATAGATGGTCAATGATGGAAAACATACGGAGGAACGTTTTATATAGTGGGAAAAATTCTTGAACAGAAGCTCTCATTCTCCAACCATATTTAGAAATGATATTCTTACTCAGCTGCAGAACATTAATAGTTATTCTTCTATAAAGACGTATAATGCTTTCAAAAAATAACTACTATGTTATCTTTGAGGAAAAAAATATTAATTATTTATATAAAGATTAAATTGTAATGAACTTAGAATATAATTAAGGAACAAAAAACCAGAGCCGTTAATATATTTATAATGTTCGATCCAATTTGTCAACGTCACGGAAGAGGCAATAGTTAACAGGTCACCTTCATGTATCGTATTCCCGTGAAACTTGTTTATTTTCCACTGAAAGGAGTAAAATGAAAAGTAGACACGGGTCCGATAAATAATTGAAGGCTTTGATACAGCGCGGGGATTTCCTTGAAAACCCGCTCCGTTCTTGGGGGAGCTATTCTTTAACCCACCCTCCTCTATACTGAATTATTCCGCAATAACACACTTGTTATAGGCATTTCTCGACTGATACTTTTATGATTTACTCCAACTTTTATTGGCACTTAACGGAAGTACGATTTATTCTCTGTTCAATATAAGGTGTGGAGTATATTTTTTAAGTCTCTCAAGGCGTTCCGGCTGTCACTTACCATTTATTTTTGGGGCGTGATCGTGTATTATTGGTTATTTGATATATGTCGACTGATATGTGGATAGATCATATTTTTGTTTGTAATATACATATTCCGGATCCTCCTGAGACATCTATGAACATTGTTAATGTTGATCACTATTTATACGAATAGGAAAAAAATGACTGCGACGTATAAAATATCAGGTTTAAACGAGCAATTAGTATTTATTAATAAGAAAGATAATATTAGCTACTGCAAGATTAGGCAAACTAGTTGCAGAGAATGTTATACACTTCCGTTGTCATAATTTCCTTCGAGGAGCTCTTTTGTAAATATATGCTATTATGATTTGTTAAAGACTAAATTATTAGCGTTTACTTAACCCTCGTTCGTGTCTTCCGTGCCGGATCGTGATGCATATCATGAAAGAAACGATCAGATATTATACGATTCGAACATTAAACGGTACAGTGGTTTATTGACATCACTTCCGCGGCAATAAAATCGACTTGTCTCCCAAATGCATAATTTGTATTATAGTCACGCGTTCTAGTCTACTAAACGGTGTCTTTGAAAACACATTTCACACTAAAATCAACGATTATAGATAAAGAATTGTTTTATGTGCTTAAATTATCATCGTTGACTCTTTGTTTATGAGCTATATTTAAATTGGTATTGCTTTATAGCACACGCATATCAAAAACAGTAGTAAAAGTCTTTGCTAACAAAATTGATTAGCCCACATTGCCCCTTATGTTAATCTGATTGGGATAAAAAGTAATGTTCCCCAGTCCAAGCTTATGGCAAAGTGATAACAAAATCGATTATGAGGGTTGTCACCCGCTTGAATTTTCACAGCTTTTGAACGGAGACATTTGCTCCTTATTCCCAAATCGCCACGGCATATGTTCGGATCTGCTAAGCCGAAGATATTTTTTAGAGCGGTGTCCTTTGTGAGTTGAAAGTTTCTAGCGAATCCATTAATTAGTTAGATATACGACTCACCCGTTCAGTTTGGCGCTCGATTACACTCAGTCCTTTGATGCTTGATTAATTCCGACACATACCTGACCTATTAGGCGCGAGTTATCTGCAGCCATCTAATCGATTCAAAGCGCCGCATACGCGTTTGAATAGTCTCTCTAAATTCCGTGGATACCGCCGGAGAAAAACAATGACCGTCAGAACGGGGGCAGTGTCACGTAATAACTCGGGCTTCCGGTGCGTTTATCAAAAAATTTATTTGGACATTCCTAGCGCTCCTGCGTCCGTCCCGTCGGGGTGTGCTGGCATTTAATTTATCTATAGCTTCGAAAATGCCAGGAGACTGGCGTAACCGTTTATTGCGGCTCAGGGCGCACCGGTCCACGCACTTCCGCTATGTCAATGATTTATAGGCGCTTAAGCATCTGTGGCGTTCGATTTTGTTGTCCAATCTATTGTCCGAGTGTCGCGAAATATGGAGGAGGATTGCTCTGAGTTATGGCTGGGGTCGTCACGATCACTTTTGATTTCATCTTAATGCTGGAATCGCTTTGTTTACTGATTTTTCTTTAATCCGCTTTGTTTATTGTTTATGTGAGTCATGATTTTTATTTGTTGTTATAAATACTTTTTTATGTTTTGATATATCTGACGGTTCTGTTGTTAAAAGAAGTCACTATAATTTTCAATTAATAAAGATTATATTCTAATAGAAAAAAAAGTCAAAATGAAAAAAAAAACTTATATAAAATATTTATTGTATCCTATTGTATAAAAATTTTGCAAAATTATTTGAAGAAAAAAGTATATTTTTCATATTATATGATATCCTAATTTAAATATAGTTCGATTATTACATTTTTGGGCATAATTTCTAGTGACAATTTTCTAAATCAAACTGATGTTTTTAATGTTATCACCAAGTCTAATTGCTTTTGTAAAAATTTAATCAGCTCAGGATACAATTCAGCTTCAGAATTTCAAGGTTTCATTATTTGCAATTTTTTAGACAAACAATATTTCATAGTCAGTTAACGATTTATTATTTTAAGTAACATGAAAGGAATTGATGTGACTACTGATACTTTAAAGAAGACTGATATGTAAATAAAATAAAATTTAGTACTGCTACCTCAAGAATAGGTTCAAATAATAAAATTCGGCTTACGTATTTAAAAGATCAATGGAAGCCTTAAGCTCAGTGATCTAAACTCTTAACATGCTTTGCATTGCATGCTTTTCGAGTGTAATAAAATTTTGTTTGCAAATTCTTTAGCGAACAATAAATAAGTCTTGTTAAAGTTATGTTTTCGGCTTGCCTTAGAATTAAAATGATTTCTGTTATATAAAAATTAAATAAGTGACTCCGATTAAAAAATCAGTTTCGTAACAATTACATGAAAACGATTATATGACTACTTTTTCATTAGGAACCATCAGGAAAATCAAAACCATTAATAACAGCGGAAAAAATATGAAACCAAATAAGTGAAAAAACCAAACGGAACAATTATAGTTGTATTTACTATAATAAGAGAAGATAGATTATAGCTTGAAGATATATTCCGTGCCGTTTTCAAAGTAACCGTTTTCGTATTAAGTAAGGGAGATGGAGCTAACCCATCCTACATATATCATGTCGGCAAAGAATGGTAGTAAGAATGTCAACTCCGTTGAATAGACTGATTCTAGAACAAAAAGTGATATATTCTTCCAATTAACGCTTTTCCCATTAGACACATGCTTTAAATTTTTTGCATCACCTTTATATACAAATGGAGATGATCATAACAAATCATTAAATGGATTTTAAGAGAATTGCTATAGAGTTATAGACAATCATCTAGCATAATCTTAATAATCATAATTTTAATTATTTATTTGTCCTTTGAATTTTATTAAGCATAATATTTGAATTAATCATATGTAGTTAAATATATTTAAATAAAATGAAATATATTTTTATTTACTCAACACAACTTCGGTCCCTTTAGATAAACCAATTTAAATCGGAAAATTAATGTTAAATCCAAAAGGAACAGGTGGTCGCGCTAGGTACAATCAAACAGATCTCGTTGATCAGCAATAAAAGGCTGGCGCAAAAACTGGACGCATTGCCAGTGCCAATTAAACCTCCGCTAACATCCTGTAATCCAAGATTATCGTATCGTAACAAGAATCGGGAACCTTCCCACTTCTCTCACACTGAATAAATTAAATAAAAAGCAAATATAAAATAAATTAGACATTGTTACACTCCACATCTCATTAAGTTAAGGCAGGGAAACCAGCTCGAAATGGCACCTTTTTATCCGCGGGTCATCATACTCCAAATATTTCTTTCTAAATTAAATACGACCGTATTTATTTCGCTTTCTTTAAAAATTTTGTTTTATAAATAAATTAAGCGTTTGTTTCAATTATTGTGTTGAAGCAGACTTAGTCCTGTAATAAAGAAAAAGAATATTTACTCATTAACAGTCGGGTGATTGAAAAAACTATGTTTAATTCAAACACGTTTTTAGTAAGTTTAAGCATTAAAGTAAATAATAAATAAAGGAAAAAGTGAAATATAGAGAAATATGAAAAGTGGGTTTTTTATTTTATTATTCAAAACGGTGACTTAACGAAGTTTCTTGATCAAAGGTGATTACCAAACCGTGATACCACCAGGGTTAAGCTTTCTTGTGCGGTAAAATGGCAAAAAAGTCTGTTCAACAGCAAATAAGGAGTTGTCACGCAACACCCAGCTAATTTCAGGTAATTTTCTCAAACCAGCTAATTAGGCATCACTTCGTTTTATGTTTTAGATAGACCTGTCAATACATTACCATTCTTACTGAAGATAATCATTTGCTTCTAAACAATTTACTGAAAAATTATTGTCTTGATAACAAGTTGATTTTTTTCACTGTATTTTCTTTCTTCAGGTAAACATTTCTTTAAAAGGTGCAAGACTAGTGTCTTTTTTTAAAAAGTCAATAAATCATATGATACTTCAATAGAAGCCTGACATTTACAATTTTTTGTTCAAAGGTTAGCTTATCATAAAAATCGCAATTGAAATTAACATCTTTATAGCCAAAACTGGCAAAAAGTTCTGTCCCTGTTTTGACAGTATGCGTAAGACAATGATCGAACAAATAGTCTGTTGTCACGCAACCACTGGCTAATCAACCATCGACGTTGTTGGCTACTCCGTTTATTTATGCGTCTCAGATATCAAGTACAAGGCAGTTTTTATGCAAGCGAATATAACTCATATGATCCGCTTAAGTTATTGGATCGATAGCGTTTGATCCTTACAAGCAACCTTTAACTATTGTTCTACCTTTCGTTGGCTTTTTAAAATTTTTCAATTTTAATTTATAATTGCAACTGTTGATTTACTAGTATAAGAGATAAATAAAAAGTATCATTTTTGTTTGACTCCAATTATATCTAAATCAACTAATGTAAAAAGAAATAATATACATGTTATTTAAAAAAATAAAGTACAACAACGTCAGAATGAGATCGCAAAATAATAGAAATAATGTTCAAACATTTTCCACATTAAGTTGGCCTTAACTTATCTGTTATTTTTAACTATTCCTTTAGCATTACTTTCAGTATTTGTTTTGCAGAAATAAAAGGTTATACTTTAAACCAGAGATCAAGCTATAGAACGAAAGTCTATAATTCTCGGTATTAAAGAAAATAGATTGATTCAGTTGTGTTTTTTCTGCATAGTTTTAAGACTGTTCATCGTTAGTAATTTAATTCATGAATTTACTATACTTATGTTCTAAAGTACTACACTGAGTAATTATTAAACTTGAAACGCTACTTTAATACAATATTCCATAGAAAGTTTTGGAAGACGTATGTATACTACTAGCAATGTTTATACGTTGCTAGTAGTAAAAAGAGTGAAGTTATGTTGCTCATAATGCTTTTAATTTTTACCATTGATGAAAAAAATGTATACATATGTATAATATATTTTATTACCAAAATTTATATTCTATTGCATAAAACTGCGTGTCATACATATTTCTTACATTTTTCCTGTAGTTTGAGAGACTGATAGAGATATAAAAAAATATTTATTGATATAAAACAATAACTATAAGTAATTTAATACTATGCTATAATAAGATTTTGCATCATCTAATTACAACCTCATCTTTACTAAAAGGTTAGCATTATGATAAATTTTAATCACTTTTAAATATGGATGCTATTATTGGCATCGTATCAAAGATATGATCGCCCGTTCAATGACATAATGAATTTTAATGGTTATCCCAATTTCATTATATTTATTTATTACTGAGGCATATCTTATTCATTCTAAAATGATATCTTGTTTGAAATTTCTCCTTGGATTTGCTTGTAGCTACCACCAGCGAAGATAAATTCAATATTTTAAACTTAAATACTCAATAAAATTAAAATTTCTAAAATCAATCAAAGACCATATCAAAACAACAAAGGAACTCTAACCGCTTCATTAACATCATTAAAAGATATTTACATAAACCTATAACAATTGAGATCGATCGTTCAAAAAAAAATATTTACGTCTCAATTATTATGGCACTGAATCTATCAATACGTTTAATTCAGTCTGAGAGAAATAAACAAACTCGTATTATTTATAATGAATCGTATGGTAGCATCAAGTGGCATTCTGGACATCTTCGTGAACTTAATGCTTGGTTACTCGGTCCTCCCACTCACCGCTCTTATTCTATTGGCTCCCAAGGTACAGACGCCGCCTCTTGCACACATTTTACTTCAAAACAACTCCATCGTTTCAATAAACAAGTCTTGAAGCCCATTGTCTCAACATTATGCCGACATCGATATGTTGGGCCCGTCATAGATCTGCTGCAACGGCAAAAAACTGACGCGGTTCATTATTCCCCTTAAATAAACAACCAATTACCTTTGACGATTGCTTTAGTAGATGCTTTTGAGTTCCTTTAATCTACAGCATGTATCAGCACCCTTAATGACGATTATCAAAATTGTTCCCACAACACCGATGATATCATACATCCGAGGTCGTTATCATAGTCCCGTTTTGTTAGTTTCTAGACTACCGTGAAAGATTTAGTTGCGAGGTGAGATATTCAAGTGGGGGGGAACATTTAGCACCTCAAGAACAAACCAACGTTCGCTGCTTACGCCCGCGCTTCAATGGAAAAAAGTCGAAGACGCAACGATGCGACAAGCACAGGGGTTCGCCTCCACGCGGATAAAATCGACATAGAATTAAAGAGAAATACAAAAATCACTCATTGTTCTCATAAAATGAATGTGCCGGGAGTTGAATGTGAGGCTTTTTGTGAAAATATTCTCATACTTTTAAATGGTCTCGTGTGGCGCCTCCTAATGATTCGTTCTTTTTGCGTCGGCGCGGCCGTGGCGGTCGGAACACGTCTAGCTTTCGGTGTGTCGGCGCATGTCACCTTTTTATTTCCTTTATTTAGCTGTTTCAGATGTAAATTAAACAGTTTAGGTGGCATTGTTTTCAGATGACAATGAATTGAATAAGAGTTTTCATTAGTTCCTCTTTTTAGTCCAATCCCAGTACTAACTCATTTGCAAATTTGGACATAAACGCACCATAGCTTTCAGGTTTTCAAAATGAACATTTCATCAATTCTAAGTGAGCATTGGCAAAAACAAAACACAATTTTTATATACTTGTAGTTTTAAATATTTTAACTAGTAGGTACTAAGAAATGTAGAAAGATAGATTTGAGATATTATAAGTAATATACTGACAACATTTTAAATTAAATGTAGTCTATTATATATTTACAATAGCATGAAATGCACAAAATATTTGCATTTTAACATACAACATAACATTGTATTTATAATTTGAATATTAGGTCTCAACTCCAAAAATTATAGAAACATAAAATTACAATAACATATTCATACAGTAAAAATAAAAATAAGTTAAATATTTTTAACACTTAAAAATATTAGTATAGCAATACTAGAACAAAAGTTTCAAGTATAAAGATCCGTAAAACAATGACACAATCACTATTAATATATGCAACATTATAAACAAAAACATAAACTTCGTTATGGAATGCTTTATTATTGTCTTTCTGTCTATCAATGCCTTTTAGTAATTACAGACAGATATAATTCCTAAGTCCTGACCGTGCACTATAACTCTCTGTAAATGAAGGTTCATTTGTATGTGTTGGCATTGTCGACGTCTCTGGCGTATAAATAATAAAATCCGTGCAAGCCAGAACTGAGAATCGATGACACTTTGAAACTAGATATGGCTATATATAAAAAAAATAACCAGTAATCGAGATCATCACTAAACCGCAAAATAAATCAAGGGAAATTTAGTTTAAAATAATCTAGACATAATATTTTGACATATATGTAAGTTTTATGAGTGTTCTTTTTTATGAAGACACTTCTAGAAAAAGCGTCGATTCCATGCTCTGCGCTCTGAGCTTAAGTCGTGACACCTACTCGTTCGCTAATGGAGCCAGGACGCAGAGTTTGTATTGTCCAATCAAGATTGTTAGTTTTGCTGCCTTTTTATTGGTCGCACAACTGACATCTCATTTATCGTCATCCTCAGTTTCGTGTTAAAGCTAGAAGTTTAATAGAAAGCTTTAGACTTGGCCAGCTAAATACCAGTGCATGTCTGTTGAAATATAACTGAGCATGATTTGCCTTTAAATCGAAGGTCATGAAACAAGTTCCGTTTTAGGTTACAAAGATATAATCATACCTTCATACAAAATCGAAATATTCCCTTTATATAAGATATAAACACTTCGTACATACATACATATATCCAGTTAATCGAATAATATATTTTATAAACTATGTGCTTAGATTTTCTAAAAGAAATGTTTCTTATAATTCATCCATTTGAATGTCTTCACAGAAAAAACTGAATAAAAACAAACTATATTTTTCATTCATAAAAACTCAAGCATAATAAAGAGATAACGAACTTTCAAAATTTTGAATGAGCCTTGAACCAGCCCATATAAAAGTTCAAAGTCATGCGGTTCCCAACTCATAGAACTAAAAGAAAAACCCATTCAAGCCTATCACCGCTGTTCTTAGTTACAAACGAGGACCGTCGTTTTAGATTAAGTCCAATAATTTAAGATAACTAGCACCCGTTGCCTTGTGTGGCCCTCAGCTTCCTCCGTATAAAAGATCAATGAATTCGTTCATTGATGTATCTATGAATGGTCTACGATAAGTCCTAATATTACTTCTTTTGATAAGCAACATTGTATTTTTTCAATGGATGTTGGTTTTGTTTTTAAATTCAAGATGTGTGCTTATTTAATTTTTGTAGGCTTACTTATTTTTTAACTTGTCCTTAAAAATATTTGCAACTGATATTTATTATTTAACGTTAAATAGTAATTTATAAGAAAAACACCAAAGGCTGAACCAAATTTAGGTTAAATATATAAGTTTCCCAATAAATCATTTGTGAGTGGGAGTTTTATTGGAAAAACATTTATTTTTTGATTAAAGGTTAAAATTTTGATATAATGCTTCTTAACTACATCAAAGAATGTAATTATAAGTAGCAAATTTAAAATTTATAAAAGATGAAACATTTATTTTAAGAATCCTTAGGCTGGTAATTCTAAACACAAGACAAATTATTAATCAGTATAGTTAAAAATTTCAAAGTGACATTTAACTAACTTGAACCTCTATCCAAAGAAACCTGATACTTCTTTGCAGTCATTTCAAAAGATAAATATCACAAACTAACACGACGTTGAAACAATTTCTTTTTTATTTTCATACTGTAAGAAGATTTTTTTATAAACCGGGATTTTTTAAATTATAAGTGTATCTTCATTTTTGAGGCGTTTAAAGTTAAAAAAAGGGATAAGATGTGATTTAGGTTACATATCAATTAGCAAGCACTTCTTCCTTATTGCTCAAATCACAACTAACAAGGAATTGCTCTAAACTTTTTTAATTTTAAAAAATTTACACATATAACTTTCAGTAGTTAATTTTCGATGTATAAATTTTTCGCTTGAGATAAAAAATCTAATTTTTTTACTTAAACATTTGGTTACTTATTAGTTTATTATTATGATCCGCTTAATCTTGTATTTGGCTTGAGTAACCTGAAGTTGGCTTGTATACTATGGTATAAATGGTGGTATAAATATGTGCTAAATATCTTATTTCTATAATTTTTGGACTTCCCCAAGTACAAAATTATCAATATTTTTGTTGAAACATTAAAATTAATCTGTCGATTTTGATTAACATTTACAATATTAGTATGAAATAAAAAAGTGACGTACGTTGAATTACTCACTAACATAGTCTGAAGACATGATAGGAGCTGTAAAAGATTTTCCTACATTTTTTATGTCTAATCATCCTATTTTATTAAATAAATATATATTGAAACAAAATCACCAATATCTTGTGTTATTTATGTAACCTAAATAGTTTGTTTTGTTAGACATATATTTTTTAAAAAATAAGTCATTCCGCAAGTTTTTCGAAGGACATAATATTCGTGCTGTCGCGTGACCAGAAAATGTAAGTCAGGACTTGCCTCTACCTTGTTACCCTAATTTCATTTTCCTGTATTTTTGTTCATTTTAGTTTTCAAGCGAATCGTTATTGTGATTTATTGCGAACTGTACCCCACTTTGTAATCAGTGTCTATCAGATATTTATTTGGAAATTGTTATATTTTAGTCAATGTGGATTGTTTATTCTACTCTTTGTAACGACAATTTGGCTTTACAAAGAGTAGAATAACATTTTGGCTTTAATTATATGGATCAACTTTCAAGCTCAGCTATTTTTATAATTAAGTACTGGTACGGAAATGAAAGCAATATTTCTTTAACCCAGTAGTTTTCGTACATGTATCTTCTATCTATCTTCTATCTTATAGATTTTTTGTAACCAAGTTTAGCAATATAAAATACATTTGTCCATGTTCCATAGTTCCGTAAAATGGAAAGCAAAATTGTAAGACAAGAAATTATCAATAATATACGTCAGTAAGTATTGATTTCCATATTTATTTGTTGACTTATTTGTTTTGTCTAAGAATATTTTTCTTTATATCTAGAGTTGCTAACGTCAAGTTGAAAGAGTCATCAATGACAAAAGAAACTAATACGAAATATAATACTATGAAAGTTAACAGAATCCATTATCATGTATTTCAGTTGTTACCTAAGTTTAGTTATTGCAAGTTTATGAAAACGTCGATATATTAAAATTTGTCATAAATATAACCAGTTATAGTTGTTTGGTCCTTTAAATTCATTCGTCTGATGCTAAACTTTATGATGTTGTTTTAATTTATAGTTATTTGTATATAATATAACTTTATTTCATTGTAAATCTTCTGTACAATTAAGGACATCTTTTGTAGCACTTGTTTAAGTAGTGTTGACTTTATTTTTCTTTATTATTATCTGAAATATGTTTCAGAATATTGCATTCTCAGGAAAACTTTCGAGGACACACCACTGAAGTGAAAACACAATGAACAAAATTACAAATTCTTCTGATTTACGATGGCTTATAAAACTTCTCAGTTTCAATGTATATATTTAGAGTGTTAACACATTATTCTTTTTGTTAAAAATCCAATAATAATAATATTCTATACATTTAAATCTACAACCTAATCCAATCATACTACCGTAATTTTACATGAAATACATTTAATAAAAAATAAAATTGTATTCTTAAAACAGACAAACCCTAACATTTATATTTAATGAATCTTTACTAATTTAGTTTTTACTGTAACATCCAGCACGAAAAGTGTATTTGGTATCCTGTATCCTTTCCGATACGATTTTTCGGTATGCAAAATGACATTGTAAGCGGTTGTTCGTGTAATACAGACGCAACGGAATTATAAAGGAAAGACTCATTTATGTTTATTAGTATGAATTCATTCATAAATTAAATATAATCAACATTTCACTTCCTTTCATGACTTTATTTCCAATGTAATTAATATAAAAAGCGTAGGCTCGTGATGTAGCTTCGTATTTAAAAGTTGTTTTAAAAGCGGAAAATTGAAAAATAAAAATAACACTAAAAACAAATCTGACCTCGCTTAAGTTAACAACGATAGCATTATTAACATCGATAACACTCGGGTAAGCTTAGCACTCGAAGGCAACTAAAGTCTAGGCTTTAAAGTGACTCATTGTTGAAGAAACTCCGTGTCACCAAGCGATACAATGTGTTGTTTAATAGATAACGACAAAGAAATTATTTATTATATCAGCATATTTTTTTTATTTCTTCCAACATCATTTAGTCAAAATATACTTCATGTTTGTCAAACTTTTAACAAGTGTAAATATTTATATCGAAAAAATTGCGGTACATAACGTTTGTGTATAGTGAAGAAATGATTCAGTTCAAATAATAAATTAAACACTGAAACCTCTTCGTATATAGTAATGCATTATATTTTAAAAGCAATTTAATTTAAAACAAAAAGCCAATTCATTTAACTATTGATACATTGCTGAGATGGTCTGTGGCAGAATCTAAAAACATCTGAAATAAGCCGAAATTCTCCCACGTAAGCGTCCGGCCATTATAACTTCGGAGATCGCCAAAGGTGGCTGTTAAATTTCTTACTGTTGCGATTTTATTACATTGCCAGCTTCCACTATAAATGCGACAAAAAAAAGTGTAAACAAAAAACAGGCGCCACCAAGGAGTATCTTGAGATATACGGTTGACAACTGGACAACACTAAATATATATGTAATAATGATAACGTATTGTGGCCATTATGTAATACACAGTAGAGTCTATTATAGCACGACTTCCGTTAAATTATTGGGACCATTGTTCCAGAGTTCGGCAGTCAGATGTAGCGTATTTTTTTCTTGTACCTTTTGTAAGTTTGGGTCTGTGTTAAAATACACACCTAAGTACCATTAGCTATAAACACAGTTCTTTGTGTCTACCATTGAAAGAAATAAGGGCAATAAAGTGAAAAGATTGAGGTACTGCACGGATATCTCACAAGTGTGGAGTGAGCTTTTGAATAATTACGAGATTAATTTAATAAAAAATCATTACACAGAAATACCATATCTAAACAAAGTGAACGACACATTTTTTAAAGTATCTATTTACTTATAATATTAATGTTTAAATACTTCATATAAAAAAAAATATATACAAAATCGCTAGTTATGTACTTCTTTATAAAATCTGATATTTATTTAAAGGTAGCAGAAAAAAAATTTGCAACATAAATAGAATTGTGTTTATATTTAATTAAACAATATTTGTAGAACGTCACAACTGAAATGAATACTACAATAAACCCTAAAATTGTGATACTCGAACACAAAAAATTGTCTTTATAATTTTGTTTTTGAATCCGTAAGCTGGAGCGCCTACGCAGGCATGCTTTGACCCTACCCTCGTGGCGCCTTATTATGTTACCTTTGTTTTCAAATTTAATTGGCCCCTTGAAGATAAGCTATCTTGATAATAAACGAGGACCAATAAACTGGAGTTCGGGAACAAGCGACTTCTCCACAGATAAGATTGTGACTCTGAATGACTTTTAATAGCACATAGTACCTACATACTGAATTGATAGCTCCGGCCGTCGTGTATTCGGATGCTGTTCCCTATTAGAATACTCTCATTGATGGAGTTTAGAGACAGTTTATTATTCTCAATGTAGATAGAACGTGTAACATATTAAAATAAATACTTTCTGGACAAAAATTTAATCCGAATCGAAATTGTCCATATAAGAAGATTTAGGTATTTGATTGTCAAGACATTTTTTCACGTGCTCACATTTATACTTAATGAAGATAAAACATCAAAATTAATTTAAGTTAAATTTAACATAATTTAATATAATCATATATTTATGAGTACTAAATCACAAAATATTTATTTTGATTAAAATAATAACTTGTAATATTTTCCCATTGAACATTAAGTGAAGCATTTGTTAACATTGAAAACATTTCGTATTTTCTACGTTTAAATTAAATTTATATTGTAATTGACACAAAAAGCGCAAAACAAAAAGGTGTATTGACCGATTTATTTCGCGCCCTTGAAATGCGTTTTAATTTAATGCATTCAATTGTGACGATGTTAAACTCGTTGATAATTAATATGCGAGGATCATAATTATAATAATCCTTGAACGTATTTTAAACAAAACCAAATGGAAATAACTCGGAACTGTTGACTTTAAATTAAGGATTTGTTTGTAAAAAAACAATTCACTAAGAGAACTGTATCATTTATATCTTTTGAGTGGGTTACAACTTTCTATTGATTCCAAGAAACAAGTAGAACAATAAAACGTTTGAAACGGTGAAAATGGTAACAGCCTTACTAAATTCGATTTGCAGAAAATCATATTGTATTGAGTGTTAGAGTAAATTCAACCTGGAGCCTCGCTCGCGAAACTCTCGGAACATCATGTACCTAACTACCTCAAACACAACCACTATACTTTCAGGGTACACAGAATAAATAATATGTAACTAGATAACTACATTCCTACTTATCTCTTAATCTATCCTTAATAAATACTGCATTGATGTCAATTATTAACTTTTTTATTATGTATTATGTAATTTTAACATTTAAAACAGGAATATAACTTATGGTTTCGAATGCAGGAATTAGTACTTAAAATATATTTACATAAAACTCTTATTTTATATTTCTTTTAGTGGCATCTGGCTCGTAAGTTTAGAGTTTACAATTAAGCTTCATTATTTAAAAGATTTATTTGATGAAGATCGTCAATGGGTTTTCTGACATATGAGATATAATGCAAGTGGAGCAAAAATTTTAAATCTAACTTTCATATAAGATGGTCTGTATTTATAATGGAAAGATATATATTTTCTCTGTTAGATGTCTTTATGTTCAAATAGTTCAATTCTATGGCATGAGTTTAACCTTCTAATGTAATTAATATCTGCCCTCCCAGTCATATGCAATGTTTATCAAACATCACTTCATCAAACACTCGTGATGATAAACTTGATTTTTTGATAAGAACAATATTTGTTCATAATAATTGCGGCATATCGAGCATAATTAAACAATTTGTTTTTAATTTTATTTAATAAAAACAACAGTTTGTAACTGATTGGTCAGATTACTGTTTTGCAATTATCGACAAAACAAGAAAAAATGCAGTAACAACAATACACTTAAATTTACGACCAAATATACGGCGTGGGTACTTTAAACCGTGTTTACACTTATAAGATTAACCGTTTTAGTATTTTAATAAAAATAAATAATATTAACATGAAAGAGTTGATATTTTTTTCTTTATTAAAGGTTTATAAATAAATTATATTTTTACTTATTATATTTTTTTATAGATATAGAGTTATGAAGTATTATAGTATTTTAAATTAAGGTATTATATTATTGTATTCTAAAGTGAACTGTTTAAGAAAACTAAAAAAAACATTGTATTTTTCAGTATCAACATATGAGTTAAATGGTTGGTACATGTGTATATGTATTTATGTACCCACTGGCATGGAAACAATAATCATTAGTAAGATCATCTTGTTATCTTAAAATACTTTTTATTATTCACCTTTTATAGGTGTGTAATTTTATTATTTGTATTGTGTTACTATGTTTTGTCCTTGACCTATAATGTACATATTGAGAACAACGCTTCAATGACCTTCAACATAACACTTCAGATATGTCGGCAAAGAATGCAATATAACTCAAGTTTCAGCAAATGACCAGGTTCTCGTAAATTCTATATAATTGGCAAAAGTATAAAAAATTATTTTATCATTTCCGAAAAGGAAGTATAATATTTTAAGGATTTTTCGTTTTTTTTTTGATGACGCAGGGAAACTATTTTTTGTTAATTTTGTCCAACCATTACTTAAGACGTTATCAGAAAGTTCAATAAAAAAAAAGATAATTTGAAGCTGTTCTTTCGTATCGAAAAACAGGCAAACACAGTCATCAAACATATGTCACACTTTTAAAGCACTTCTTTCATAGACGTTCCATTATATAAAAAAAGGATCTGAACAAAAGTCTAATATATTTACAAAGTTAATTAAATCATTAGTTTGAATATTCAGTGTTATTAAATGCGCAAACAATACCGTTGTACGCGAGTTATATTAAGTTGTTAGGTCAGCGAAGCGACCCAAAACTAACAAAATGTTTATTCGAATTGTCAACTATGAAAATTATGAATATTTGCATTGTTATTAATACAGTGTTCATTAATGTTTAATTCGAACTTATTAAGAAGGGTATATGGACCGTCTGGTTGTTTCTTTACATATATAATACCAATATCTGTAGTTCAATAAACTACAGATATTGGTGTTGCACATCAATTAATAAAGACGAAAACAAGGTTAAACAAAATTTTACAATAAAGTGTTTACATTATTACGACTTTTTAATTCAAGTTGTGTTGTGAATTATATACATATTTTGTATTCTAATCTGTTAAAATTGCTAACTTATGCAAAACCTATCAAATGAGGTTTTGTTAAAATCCTCGTTAAGATATAATATATGTAAAGCCATATTCAGTATAATTTCATTTAGAGGAAATGATTACGGATAAATAATAAGGTCACTTTTTGTACACAAAGTAAACGAGCTTAAGTTTAATTATACTACCGAATAATATGATAAGGAATAGTGTTCCTGAGAATGATTTTCAAGTAAAATTATGCATAAATAATTGCATGTTACATTCAATAAAATGTTTAATATGTTCATTTTTTTACTTATCACTGTAACTTTCATTCTATGCTCTTTCTTATGGTATATATGAGAAGTTTTAATTTCCTCCTTCTTTATTAAATTGAACCTCATAATTTTTATGGATTTTACTCTTTTATTACCAAAACGACGTCTTGGGAGTAAAAAAAATGTACCATATGAAGTTCTACATCATTGAATAAGTTATTGGAAGTAATAGCGACTTTTAGCTTTAAAAATCGTAGTCATTTATAACACTACGAGTAAAACATGTTTTTATAGTCTACCTACTAAAAATTTTCTTGCCACGGTTCATGAGACTCTAATTAACAACCCAAATTTTTTTAGGTTTTTTTTGCAGGATTTACGAAAGAACAAAGTTTATAAGACACCAGTTTTAAAATAAATCCTACGTTGCATGAATATTTATAAGGTGCCTAGTACATTTTAAAGTCTACTTGGATCGCGTAAATTCTTAAATTTTAAACATATACCTATGTCAAAAAACGCTTACAACTTAGAGAATTATGTGTGATTATATTTAACAAATTAAGAAATGACAACCAAACAAAGGCTGCCAAAACAATTTGTATATCATGTCGTAACTTATAAATAATACATATACAAATTTTTACATTCATAAAATTTCTAATATAAAAAACTATTGGTATTCCATAAAGAAGCTGATATCCCTCACAAGAACAAACAATCAACATCGGTTATGTTGATAAAGTTCTTCAGCGATACTGAAATGTTCGATGAGTGAACTTTTAAAATTTTAATTCCATAGAGATTCGGCTACGAACCCTTCGGTCTTCCGAACTTCACCTCCGAAAAGTATCAATCACTCCAATACTTAAAGTGGTATCGAAGAGCAAAACAAGTCGGTAGCAACGTTTAATCAGTGTGTGGGGCAGACGAGGGGTCCTGAATGACCAACCCTCAAGTCTGTTAACCCGTGCAGCACCGCAGACGTGAACTAACAACATTTAGACCTGACATCATTAAAACTTGATGTATTGAAGATCTTTTAATGAACAGTGAATCTTAGTATGGCTTATTAACTGCCTAATGTGTTAATCATGAAGCCGCAACCACACATATATGTAGTTTATTAATGTCATATTCCTTAATTACATTGTTATATAACTGTAGGTAAAAACAATAACCAAACAATAAAATGAATTATTTGTCGTAACCGATGTCAATTATATTTTTTAACATTAAAATATGTCAAAATATGTGTAAACGGTGGTCATTTATAGTTGTGTTCTTTATATTTCGTTATTACCTATTTAACATATAAAGCAAGTAACAGCAAAAATCAATTAATTAGTTTTAATTTAGCATAAAGTCGTCTATGGCGCATCTAAATATTAACAGCTCTGTAAACTGTCTCAGTTACCCTCCTCATCTCCGCCCTCCCTGATTCATTTCTGGTTTTCGTTACTCTTTTTACCTTAAATTGTTTTCCTAACTTGTCTCCTTTCTTTAAATGTTTACTAACTTTACGGTCTGAGTATAATACAGTAGGTACCTATTGCAATTTGATATGAATTATAATATATTTATTACGATAAGGCATGGCAGACATTTTGAATAAGCAATGTAATGGTGCTAATAATATTCAATATAAATTACTTCAGATGTTCTTACTTTATTAATTATAAAATTTATTAAAAAAAGGACATACCTATATTACTTTAAAGACATTTGAAATTTTTAATTTCTATATTAAATTATAATTACCTTTTAGATTCGGTTACTCCATTTTTTTCATACAGGAAATATTGCTTACAAATTTAATTAGATAATCTGATAAGGACTGAATTTATAACAAAATCTTTTATTATTACACCTGCATATACCTTGATCTCCGTATAAGTAAAGACTCGATTTGAATTATACCTTAAATTATTATACAATGGTCTTTATTTCTTTGTCGAAACATTTGATTCATTTTGATAGCCCCTTTATTGCCATGGCACTCTCATATAAAAGTATCGATCATTAGCAACGGATATTATATTAAACAGCTAATTAGTTCATTAATTGGACTTTCGCCGGACTTTTAACATTGTTATGTTAAAATATAAAAATATAATCAAAATGAAATACACCTAATATTGTGTAATTAACTGCACAAGAAAAGTGTTTCATATAAATACCTGAGCCTTGAACTATGCTAATTATGGAATTGAATCGGTGTCAATTATTAAGTTAATTTAAATCTCAACATCATTGGAAGCGCCTTTATGTATGACACGACAGACAAAAATCTTTCAAAAATTACTTCTTCTCAAACTTAACTGCGACATTATTCTAACTATTCAATAAAATTTAATACATTAGTAACGACTAAAGTCAAAAGACGTTTAAGATCTTTTAATAAATAAAAAAAATGTTTTTTAAAGCAATCGTAGCATTTATTTCTAACAATAAAACTACGACTGTTGCTTTTAATATCGACAAATTTAATACAATCTGGTCCTAGAAACTAGTAAACTAATTTCTCAATGCAAAACCAATGAACTACAGCAATATATTAAAGGTCAGTTGTTCACAAATAAAAATATTACAACTGTCATATACATACATACATATATTAACAAATATAACTTCGTAACATTGAATTATTTGTACCTTTTTGTTAATAGTCACATAGATACAATTCCAATTAATATCTTATACAAATGTTGGATTCGTTCGTAATAAAAGTTACATGAAATTTTCATAATAAAAACTTCTTCAGTATTCACATAGGAGTTAAGGAAAAGTCTCATTCTTTACAGCATAGTAGGTCATATAATAACTTCTGGAAACTGTAAATTGGGTATTTTTGTGATGTTTAGATTCCGGCCAATTATAACTAGTTGGTTTTATGTTCAGTTAGAAGTTAATATTAAATTGTATACCTATAATATGTTAAATTTAATTTATGGAATATCACGAAACGATTATATAACTATAGTATCTAATTATGTTAATCTTAGTTAAAAAATATGTAACATTGTGATCAACATTATTTATTAAAGGTTATTAACACAGCTCATCTTCATACATCTCTCACTTGCGACACACAGGCGACAGTCGTGTCTTGTGTCTACGACGCCTTCTATTTACCTGCAATAAGCTAACCCAGCTCCCAGTTCAAACAAGCGAACACTCGCGGACGGTCTCTCTCATTTCGTATGCAATTTTATTCATTATTTGTAATCTACTTCAATCGAATGGGGTCTCAATATAAATCACTTTTGCATTCGCCATAGGACGTATGTAGATAGGGGCTTTCTATATTTGAATGTGTTTGAGGCATTATTAAGATCCTCGCGTGGAAACTCATTTGACAAAAGCAAATAATCTTCTCTTTTAAGACGCCGATATTCTAATTCAGTGGATGCACATGTGGCGTACTTCGCTATATTGTTATAATATATTATATTTATATCAGCACGTTTTAAAATTTATTTCAGCCTTTGATCTGGACCGCTGGGAGCTGGGCTGAGTCGTCGCTACTTACGATGATAGAATTTTGTAAAAATATTCTACTATAAATATCTGTATCCGGTAATATTAATATGAATATAAGTTTTTTGTACCAACTGTCATTTTTTATCATCCTATATATTTATTATCGGAATAAGTCACATGATTTCATAATCTGATTGGATTCAACAATTTTTAATCCCGGTACAAAGCGTAAGAAACTCCCAGGTAACAATGAAATGACTTTTGGCATTGAACTATGAGGCGAAGCTTTTGACTGTTGTGAGATTATGATACACACACATGAATACACACGCACAGTCGTATACACACACATAAACACATATATACACTCACACCTACACTCATAAACACGCACACATACACATATACAAATACCTTAAAAAAAACAATAGTCGATATGGAGCTTTTACTTTTATTACTTATTATAACATACCTTTAAGCAAAATCACAGCAAAAACCAAATTTAAACTTGATTTATACGCAATAGAGTTTTATTGAACGAGTTTAATTAATGTTCATTATAATAATATAAATGTATAGTATCAAAGGTTTGTCCTTTGATTGCTTTTAATTTTATTAGCGAAGAGAATGAACAATTTATACGATTTGTTACATTTATTTAAAATACCAAATGTTTTAATAAAAAGCTGCTATATAAATGAGGTTATACTATTGTTTTTATTTGATAACAATAACATTTTATATCAACGATTATTTATAGTGGATGCAGTAATCGAACTTGAATCAAATATCAAACGGAAATATACGGAGAGCTATTAAAATAATCTAACAAGAGTTAGAGACAGATTCTTTGAAATACAAAAAAATAAATAAGACTACATAATAATATTAATATTATTAAACGAATATTATACGTATAATATAATTATTAATAACAAAACTGCAACAATATTCGTGTAAGTCATGGCACGCCACGCTGCCACAAACATACATCCTCCCAGACAAGGGTATATTTAACCCCATCCAAGGGTTAAACTGTAATGGACGTCCAAATGACTTTTGATACATAAATACATGAATTCGTAATGAGCCGGTGTTAAATGTATTCAATATAATTATAATATCACAAATCATATTAACAATGACAGTATAAATTAAATTATCAATACTATAAAGTAAAAATTATTACTTAAAGTTCCTTAAATAATCGTCAATTGAAAAGTTCCTTACTTTCTTGTTAATAAAATGTAGAGCATATGATAATCAATTAATAGTCGGTATCTAAACGTTACGAAAAAGGTTTTAGTTTAAAATAAATATATTAAAGCAAAATTAATTCAATTGCTCGAACCGTGTAAGCTGTTCGAGGTGAGACCACTCATAATCTGAACGGAACTAACTATATACGGTTCGCTAGTTAATTCATACATGTAATTAATTTCTATGCAACCAAATTTTTTTTTGTATTTGACATGTTAGTAACATCTTTTGTAATGAACCAAAAATATATCATTAAATGAGATGTGATTGTGTGAACGCGTGCTGTCCATTCGGTTGCTACGCGTTGAATGAGCCGTTAGAGTCGCGCGCCGGCGTCGCTGATTGGTCGAGCGCGCGTCCCGCCCAGGGGTGGGGGCACGCACACACACACAACACACCTAAGATAATTTATTTTATGTTATACCGTTTGAATATTTTATATCTGTGTGAGTTTTTTGCGTTCAGTGTGAAATATTCGCGCGATAAGAAAGAAGAGGGGAACAGATCGATCGACGTTGCGCTTTTATTTCGACACTCGGTTGCCTTATTGTAGTTTAATTGTAGTGCAACGTCTTCGGTTTGATTCTGTATCTTTAGAGTTCTGGATATAACATTTTATATAATAAATATTAATATTTCATGACGATTCATGGTATGATATAATCGGTTTCTATGATTAATGGATTTATCATAATGTAACTAATACCAAAAGTTACATTAATTTTAATTTTTATTTTTTTAAATATAAAATAATAATATTTTCATGTCTACATTTTTAATATTAATAGTAACATCTGTATTCAATACCGTCCATAATGAATATCGAAATCAACAAATATTGTATAAAGAGCCGTCGTAGTCAATATATACAACGCTTGATATAAAATTGGCGTATCGTACAGAATCGAGAATCAAGTGTGTATCGGGTAACAATTTCAACATAACATCGTCCGCAATACAGATAGAGTAGGGAGTAACACATTGGAGGGACCGTTTAATACTGTCACCGCTAACACGATGCCACCACCGAAGCCCCGCTAATATAACACATAGAGAACACAACAGACCACAGCAACTAACTCGCTCTACATACAACCAGAAGGCTATTGATAAAGACAAATAAAGAAAAAAAACGATAATTATGAAAACATCCCGTTTACCTTTAATGACATGCAAAGCTATCATTTAGTGGACCGCGAAGACTCGCGCGTCCTCACTGTTAATTATCACAATACATAAGTATAAAATCAAATAAAAGGGACCGCTCCATAGCGGCGACGGTGTAAAAAATACGTGAAAAGAAAGAGATGCATCAAAAAAAAAAAGAGGAAGGAGTTCAGCTCCCCACTCCGGGCGGCCCCTCAGCGGGCGTCACCCGGCGCAAAAATCGTCCGGGGTCAGAGCGTCGAGCGTGGAAAGAAGGAGTCTCGACGCACAGTCGCTGTGTGCGTCGAGAGAGACGGCGCGAGAGACCGGCGACCGGCGACCGGAGACCGGAGACCGGAGACCGGAGACCGAGCGATTACTATCACCTGGCGGCCGGCTACCGCATTACCCGCCGCCGCTGACAGGCGACCGCGCGCACCACGCGCTCCGACCACCGGCATATAACATGACTTGATCCATCCGACCTACCGACTGACTGACTCCGCTGATACTGTGATGTGAGTGAGTTTAATGTGAGACTGTACCACGGACTAAGTGAATATGACGTCCCAGTTCGCCTTCCGCGGATCGCCGCCCAATCAGGTACGGTAATGTAACTGTGCGAGCTGAGCGATCATTTGTGTCTGTGTATATGTTAAAGCTGGTTATCCTTAGTATAATTCTATCGGATAGTGTTATGTACGGCTGTTTGTGTTACTCGCTCGTCCGGTAGCCTGGTGTTCGTTAGTTTATGTACGAGGTACGGAACTGTATCGGAAAAATAATTATATAGCTTAATAAAATGTTAGAAATCTTAATCGTACGGAGGATGTGATTGTTACATGCCGGTATGTGTTTACAATCTCTACAGATTTGATTAGCGCTTCCAAATGTTATCACCTCTACATTATGTTACACCTTGTAGACGAATTTAATTAATTATACCTGTTCACATACGTTTTATAGATTAATTCGAATCACAAAAGTGTTAGAAAGTTATATGTAATTATAAATGTTGCTTTTGTTCCAAAAACACATAAGTGAATATATAATAAAGATAAAACTATGAACAATCTAAACTAAAATAAATGTAGAGTTCATGTAAGAAGAGCTTTTGTATTAGAAATTATTATCACTTCTTACGTTTGAAACGCTTCCAAAGTAGAGTCTATGAATGTTAATATGTAAAATTAATAAAGTAACTTAATTTATTTCCTATAAATATTACAGCAAATATATTTCATTATTACATAAAAAGATACAAAGGCGATTTAGACAAGACAAAGCGTTGTGAGTTAAATTTTGTTACAATTCTTACTTTATCCTCATCTTACAAAAAATTGTTTTTACGCTTGAGTATAAAATATCATGCTTAATACATAAAATATATTTAATATAAGAAAAACCGAGATACAATTAATATTAATAATGTAAAAAGATCTCAATAGTGTCAGTTTATTTATATATTTAATTCATTATTCAATAAGACGAAATAACAATTAATAGTAAAAAAAAATATTTAACAAGTTACGTTTTATTAAATCCTCTCTTCATAACTTATAAAATTGTATTACAAAATTTTCTGTCACTTAGCTTAATTAATACCTACTATCTTATGATTAATTACATCAAACCACACTTATTCAATTTAAATTTTACATAAATTAAAAACTAAGATATAAATAATATAATATTAAGTTCGTTTAACAAAAAAAAAACCACCATATTAATGCTAAACGGTTGTTGTTAAACATACCCGAGTAGGTATGTCCAATAACTATTAGTTCCAGTAACACATTGCAATTACAAGCCGTTAAATATGTTCTGCACTTGTTTTTAAATTATACACGTTTTTGTTCTATTGTGAATAAAGGAAATTATTTTAAATATAAATCATATAATAAATGATACTCTCGTCTTGACGTGTACAAAAAAAAATATATCATAGAGGTCAACATAAATTGGTTTGAAATCAACGAATAACCAGAATAGCTCAAAGCTAATTTTCATTTATTTATCGGTAGGCACAATAAGTTTACATTCAATGATATCATGAAACAAAATCGGACACAATCTTATGAAACACAAACTTCAATTATTACATTTAATTTTATATAATAAATCAACTAGTATTAGCAACTTGTATGAATATTATTACAATCACAACATACATTTCTCTTTACAACAACATAATGTATAGGTAAAAATATATTTTAATCTAATATCAAAATTCCTAATTACATTCGTACAGTACATTCGTCGGACAATATTTAAATGTTTATCTTTGAGTGCGTTAAATTAATAAGCCCTTTTATTTGATTTGATAACGGCTTATTAAATATAATATTAATGTAAGTTATCTCTTTGGGGTTTATTAAAATGGTGAATGGTGTTAATAAAGATTACAGCCGATGTTCAGTGCGTGCGTGACGTGGTATACTTTCACTATCTTACAGATAAGATGAGTCCCCTTAACGCTGGGGGGATTATTCTCATTATTTTCCATTTACTGTATATATATATGACGACGCACCAAATAGATGTTTAATATGATGCTATCAAATTATAACAATTGCTATCTAAATGTAATGAAAACGTAATCATTTAATTAAGTAAATGACATCAATGTTAAAACATATATCTGATTAAAGTTTAATTTAATTTTAGTTATGGGCGGTCGTTGCGTTGTTTTTTTATTCTCATATCGTAAACTCACCGTCGTCACAAAGGAAATCTGAGGCGGCCATATACATTTTGGATAGAGATTCGGTTTATCAATGTGGTATCATTGAATAATATCGTGTATCGTATAGTGATCGGGATGTATTAAAAAAACAGCCATCTTTATATTATACGAAGGACGCTTGCACATATAATAACTTTTGTATTAAATAAAACGTATATTTGAAGATAACAGACAAATTATCCTATCTATATTATTTCCGTTTTGAACGTAATCCAACAAAAAAATATACTTAACTTGTTCGTATTTTTTTATTTATTTTTATTACTATCAACATTAATATTAAGTTCTCATCACCTGTTATATTTTATAATTTACAAGTTTTTAATCCTATTTGTGTATAATAATTATGATACTCTGACACTAATAGATTAAATAAATATGATTTATGATGTGATTATTATTTTGCCATGATTTTTTTAAAGCTCGTGAATAATTAAAAAGAAAATCATTTGAATGAAACATTTATGAAACCTCAAATAGTTTTATATGTTATATTGCTGAGTTGAATAATGTTTTTTTTTTCTGTTTTATAAAGTATACGTGTAGCAAATTCTTTATATAAGTAAATTTTAAGCTTTTTCTGTCATGTCCCATTGCTTTCACGGTACGTTTTTATTTAAACAGCAATTAAATACAAGAATGGGCCGTAAACATTTATGCACGTTTGAGAATCCAGCACCATTGAACTAGAATTCAGGACCCTACTGTCATTGTAATAAGAGCGTCTCAAACGACAATTCAGCTTGGCATATTAATTACACAGTTTCATTTTGCTATCCGTTTATAATTAACAGACGGCTATACATATATAAAATACTCAAAATATTTTAATTACGGTATATGTATATATTCACAAATATATAAAAAGGACGTATTAAAAGAAATATTTAGATTATAAATGAAATCCGAATTACTGTTTCGTCGTTAATCCGATCACCCCAACCCACAATTTTATTAAATTCACATCCCAAATACTGTAAACGATTTTTAATCTAATCTATATGAATATACGAACTATTTTTGACTGACATAATAGCTTTATAGCACAAATAAAAACACATTACGTCCATGTCAAATGGAATTAGAGTTGCCAGTGTTAGTAAAAAAGAAAACTATTAATTACACAAGCATCAGACTGTTGTTGTAACACATACCTATAATTAAGCATTATTTTTATATAATTTGAATTATTTGCAAAGAAAACATCACCTCCCGTGTCTGATTGTTCCCTTATAATTCTGTAGCACTGAACTTTTCTTGAATTAATTTAATGCGTCTCGGTCTTACTGATTAATGACTTCTTTGATGGAAAAGGATGCCAACAGGTTTGTTACTAGAGCTCCCGAAATATACAGATGCTAATAGCCTATATGCTTGCTCTATCAAACGAAGGCAATGTGAATTGGTTGGAGAGAGACAGCGACAAAGCGTACACGACCCTTAGATAAAGAGATGAAACGCTTCCTAACACCGGTTCGGCACAATTGTTCTTATTATTTATTGCTTTTTTAATATGACATTTGGCCAAGCATTATATTTTATCTTTTCATTGGATCAAAAAAAAATCTTTGTTGATACTTCGTCGCTTTAATGACATATCATTTTTTTTAACGTCTATTTAATTTTATATTATATATCACAAAACATTGTTGACACCCCTCAATGTACATATATAGTTTTGTTTGGTTTTTATTACTTTTATAAGCTCACACATTTACTGTTACATATGTACGTATACTCAAGAATATAACGTTTGTAGGCAACGATAACAAATAATAATAGAAATAGCAAGGTTTAGATCCAGCCAACACGCTCTAAACACGGTCGACTTGTAATTACAAGAACAAAAAGCATTACCGATATCATAAACAAACATAAAACTGATTAACGTACAGCGAACCATTCGTTTCTTAATAAGCCTTGAAGAATTTCAGCCATTTTTATTATACCATCTAAAGGAGGTCACTTTACTCACGCACAATTTACCTTACAGTTTCCATTCAACGTACAAAATAAAGAGCGCTAATTAAGTAACCCTATTGTTCACTGACGAACCATGTATTTATAGTAATGTAAAATGATATTTTTTATACACTCGAACAACTGGAATTAAAAATTCCTTGGCGAGATTAATGTTGCGCATGCGCATTTCGTTTTGTGCTTAAATCCGATGTTTCATAGCTTGACGTTATGAGGTTTTTGCAATCGCTAAAACAACGAAGTGTACCTAATGGGCTGTGAAGCTTACACGATAAACTTAATAAAACATTATATATAAGAAGAGCGGTGTCAGTGGTGTCCGGTGTGGTGATAATGAAACGAGGATGAGATGAAATGAGGCACCGTATTCTTAATGAGGTGGAAATGTTGAAATGGCTCTGCTAAGTGATTTAAGGAAAACAATAATGAAAAAGAACGAGCCCACAAACAACTTGATATATACACATATACTGTATATACATATGTATTTTATTTATAAACACAATTATTGAGGGATAATGTTGGTCGAGAAATAAATATGGCAAGTTATAATATGAGATCTTTCGATGGCAGCGTGATAATGGGACATAATGTTAACTAAAATACACATGTTTGACAATTAGTGGCGGTTGTTCCGAAATTCATGATTTCGTTGTCGGTCAGTTTTGATGTTGTCTGACAATTCAGTGTTTACGTGACATTTATTTTTGTATTCGGCAAATGATAAAATTATCAATTTATTGTCAACATTATCACTCGCCAGGTCCGAATTGTGCTGATGGTGGGATTGTTGGCTGAGGTTTTTTTATGAACGTTATTGAAAATAATTTATTAATACGTATTTCTGTTCTAAATTGGAGTTACATTTCTTGGTAAATCAACAGTTCTCAAGTAACAAACTAAGTGAATGAATTTATCTAATAAAGTTCAAGAGTAGCTCAAAATATGACAGAAAACAAAGAAGTACTCGTAATATTTTATAACATATCAGCAATATTTTCATATAATATTAATTGATATTATTAATTAGTATGTTAAGGCCGCCGAAAAACTTGAAAGGGAAGCTTAATTAGCAGATAATAAATTCTATCGGCTACTTATTACGTGTTGGATAATGTCGCAGCGATTTGATCAAATAAATTGATAACTGATTATCGCTAAATATAAGATTGTGAATCGAGTTACTTGAGATTTAACATCGATTACAAGTGCTGGCATCCGAATCCTTCACCGAAACCGTCCGATAGATAGCGCGTCAATATCTAACGTACAGCCAAAGTTATTGTCACACTGTGGTGCAATACGTTGCGGTTATCAGCCACATTGGACTGTAATGTAATACTGCGATAATGGAACTGGATCGGCGGTTAAATCTCTGCGTTTGTCTCTGTCGTGTGGAAACCGTTTTAGCATTCGGAATTTGCAGTTATTTTAGTAATAGAAGTCGATTAGTAGGTAACGACAGGCAGCTATAAAATCTTGTTCAGAAACAGAACGGGATGTTTTGAATCGGTAGTAGTTTAATGGCTACCATATTCGATAATTCAATATTCGGTTCATACGAATTGAACATGTGTTGGAATAGCTCCGTACTTTATTATACAATGACAGATGCGTATAATATTATACGAATATTAAACTGAGGTGTGAATTAATGTAATAACTTAATCAACGTTCGCTTTGAACAGCTACATTCGTGATGTTTAAAACTGTTGTTTAAATTTAAGAAATTTTAACAAAGTTCACAAAAGACTTCGAGTGGACATATCGTTAAATGTAAGCCGGTATATTTAGAGATTAATAGAAGCCACATGTTAAAGTGTAGTCAATAAATCTCTGAAACAACTTCATTACGACCTATGTTTGCCGACAATGACGGAACGCTATGATTGATGACTCGATTTCCGTGATATTAACAATTTTTGTCCATATTTGCGATATAATTCATATTGGCTTTGAGGCTTTGTTTTACATTAATCTTATTTCGTTTTGTTTTATTAAGAGTATTTTTCAAACGAATTGTTCGTCGCTTAACTACTTATGCTTTTAGTCTAAATTTATGTTACCTTATAATTTATTTGAAACCTAGATATGTCCCTGCCAAGTTTTACTAAACATAATATAAATAGATAGTCAAATATTCTTTAGATTATGAAAGTTTTAATAAAAATTTCGTTGTTTTAGTGGTATGATTAAAATAAAGATATTAAAATTTTGTTATGTTTAATTTTGATATAAGAAAAGTTACCTCTGTCAATTAATGAATTACAATTTATTTGTTTGCATGAAACTGCACTGGATATTTACTCACAGAAACATTTTTCCATATGATTCGCGACAATACTGTGGTTAAACATTATAATTTTATTGTGAACATATAAACGTGATGTAGTTATTTGTCTGCGACCAGGTTCGGAATCTATTTTATATTGCGTATTTCATCACAAGTAAATATTATTCATTGGTCATTCAATACGCTGAAAGAGGACAAAGTCGTAAAATTTAAGATTTGATGAAAAGCACATTTCGAAAAATCAATTTTATGAATGAGTTGTTTGAATGAAACACAATATTCGACGCGACCCGACCAGTGCCGTCATCGGTTGAAATAATTTGACATTTATTTACAACAGCATAAGGTGTTAATTCAGTGATGTTTAACCCTTGAAAATCTAGAATAGGTGTTTATCCCGACATTAAAGATTTGCCATAAAACACCTCTTAATAATGTGGGTATGCGTGTATTTGTGTGCGTAAGTCTTGTGTATCGTTTTACAGCAAGGTTCAGTAGCGTGACACGTTCTCTCACCAAATCAATTTCTGATTCCACAACGTCTTTTCAGAAACTTAGAAATATTATAAATGTTTTCATTGAATCAAATCATAATAATAAGATAGCAAAAATTTCATGTTGAACTATTTATTTCCTAACAAATCAACTTCAGCATGGATACATCCCTATTAGCTATTTTGAGAAAGAAATTTATTTATTTAGGGTAATTCGCTTATGAAGCACCACATAACACGCAAGCGAAACTAGGTACATAACCCAGAACAAGTATATTTTTTGAGCAAAATATAACTGACAAAGAATTTTAACACAACACAGAACTTATTGTACTATAATAATATTCTAAATAAATATATTCCAATATTAGCATTAATATATATGTTGGTAGGCAGAAATTATTAATTGAACATATTACAGTTTCCAACGGTTTATTAAGTGGTTAACCGAAACTTTGCTGAATTTATAAACGGCTGAGAGATGTTTTATATTGCAAAGAAAATTAAACTTTATATCATTTAGTGTACCTAAGTTAAATTTTCTTCATGCATTTCATACGTTTAATATAAATGAATCGTTAGATCATAGCGTTTTTTAATTATATTTTTTCATTTCCACACACTCCCTTCGAGCTTCAACGCAATTGTTTTTACAAAAGACCTTTAAACCATTTCTAGTAATAATATTTGTAAACGTAATACTATTTTTGTTGTATATGTTTAACAATCATTTACTTAAATTAGTTCTTTTCTTCCAATTACTGTTTCTTATTAGTTAATTTAATTCTAAATTTATAAGATCTAAATGAATCTCTAAGAACTACATCTACAATACGTGAAGTTGTCACTACAAAATTAAATAAATAATAGCAACAAAACCGTTGAAACGGTTGATTTTGAAATTCTTTAACGTTAATAAAGGCATGAAATAAATTAAAAACAAACACTATTTAACATAAGTATTGATAAAACCTTTAACGAACTGTTACAAAAAACACAGGTTATTTAAAAAGACAGCTTTCATTCGAAGTACTTAGATTAAACTATAAAACGTCTTCTTCCTTAATAGGTATTATCATAATACACTATTATTACGCACTTATCTTCACATTTCGGGACATAAAAAACAAGTTTCCCTATTTATTATTTCCTAATTCCACCTAATTAGGGGAGGTGTGAATATTTTGGAAGTGTACTTGGGGTGGCCCACCGTTATCTTAAGGTCGAAATAGTCTTCAAAACTCGTGATAGGATGTAATTGTCCAATTATAAAGATATTTTATGTAAATATCAAAATGATAGGAGTTAAAGGAAAGGTGTTCGCAACGGCGATTGACTTCTTGAAAGGATAATTATTGTGGAATTATTACTTTATTTATTGGCTGTTATTTAACAAAATGCTTTCGGATGTGGAGTGTAGAGATAGAAGATAAAGATTTTCTTCGTTAAATTTTGCATACATATTTTATTTACGAAAACTACAATTTTCACTTAGGTATTAGAATTTTGTTATGTTTGCGAGAATCTGAGACTTCTATCGATAAGTATATTACTAACCTGTAGTAATATTTAAAAGAATAGTAATGTAACATTTGCATTTGAACATAAATTCACATCATGTTTGTTCTAGTCGATATTGGTAGGCGTACGATACACGCCCACAACGACAACAGATTTATGATTCCATCAATAAAATAGATCTCATTTTTAATGTAATGATACACTTAACAATAACATTTTCATCATAAAGATTACAAAACATATGTATTATTTCCTTAAAATGTTAGTTATCTAAACTAATTTAATTAAACACAAAAACTCTATCAACACAATAATCAATGGCCTCTCTTTTTAAACTGCCTAAAAGGTTTTAAATTATGAGTCATTTTGTTTTGCATGTTTGTCTTTGTTGTTATTTGACGGAATAAAAATCAAGGTTAAGGTGTCAGTGCGATTTAAAACACTGTATAATTTATGGAAAACTTAATTAATTTAATTGATAACTATTTCAATTTCAGAGAAAGGCTCTTACAGATATTCATATTTGACAGTCCACTCCGACCCTATTTATTTGCATATATTCCAATATCTTTGATAGTGTATAAATACTTAGAATGATATTGAGTAGAACTGAGTGCTTGCTACTGTCAAAGTTTACCTACACTGGGGGGGTTTTGATTGATCTATAACAGTATTATATTATCACGTGTGCATATCGATATATTATAATATTAAACTCTATGGCAGGTTGCTGTTAATTTATGTGTTGATGATTCTAACGATATGATGTATGGAACACAGGCCGAGTCAACTTGAGCATTTTGAGTGAAGTTCAAAAAGGTTTTAATAAAGATAATGCAATCCTTTCGATTGAAAAAAGTCGATGCGACATCGACATTAGCAGAGCGTTGAGTTATTTCTTTGTGATGTTGAGCTTATCGTAAATTTAATACTTTAATGATGGCATAGCCGGCTTTTGATAAAAAACGTATATACCTGCCGGCTACCCGGTACGTCAGCGATTTTTTGCCCACCTGACGTCTTTAACAAAATTCGTGTCACCGGTACCGATTTCTCTAAGATTAAGAATATATATTTTTTTACATTATCCAACAAATAGATCGACCCTTGACGCTCGAATATTCTGTTACACGGTTTAACACTTAAAAGGGCTTAACGACCTAACACATCCTGCGGGGTATAAAAAAAAGAAACGAAAACCATCGCGTTTGTTTTTTAAGATGTCTGCATAAGATAAGGCGGTTCTTTAATCCATACCGACCGATATTTTTAAGATGACTTTTTTTTTGTTCAGTTATCTAATAACAAGTATGCTGTGCTTAAACAATTACCCCGATAACAACGTTTCTAATGCGTACGCGGTATTTGATAAAAATCTTGCCAGAGTGACCTTCCCAATAAGAATATTAATTATTCCCATGTTAACCTTAGTCGAAAACAGGTATATATAAATTAACATTAATTGAAATGTTTTTATAAATAAATATTATTTTATTTTAATATAAATAAATGTACTTGATTCATAGCATAATTCTAAAACGCTTCCGGTTACATTCAATTTGGAATTTGGAATTCTTGGCTCACTTTAGATTGCTTTTTATGCCTTCGACGTGTCTCTTTAAAGATCGTGTTTCTTAAGTGGGAAGCTGGTGATCATCTCTTTAAATGTTCAGATTATCGTCACTGAGTATTTACCACCGTTTAAAAAGCACTGTAAACAAGTAACAACGTACGTTTTTTATTCTATAAATATATCGATAAAACTGTGACGATAAGCTTATAAACCAAATAAATAAATCCTTTAACTACTGAGCAGAAATTAAACGTTACCTCCCTAACATTGAATGTATGTTTTTTAATTGAAAACCACGTATTTTTAAACAGAAATTATCATATTTAAAGTATTTTTTAAATTGTTGTTTCATTTTAATAATTAAATGAGTTTTTCTTAATTAGAAAGCGTAACAATTATTACTGGAAAGTTGTAGTTTACCGACTTTTTGCTGTATAATAATATGTTTATAACAATAAACTGATCCCATAGAAAACAAATGTGTTATACCTATAATAATTGTGAGTGAGGGCAACAGTTAGGAAAAAACAAAAATACTATGTAATTTTAACATTTATAACACAACTTCACAATTTTATATATTTTTAGTGTGTAATTTTTAGTATCTACAATAGCACACTGGTATAATAAAGTTTAACTTATACTTTACGGTTCACTCGTCTTACCTAGTACACGCAAAATTGAATCTAAACAGATGAGTTTTAAGACAGAAACTCTGTTGCGAACGTAACGGAAGCCTATGAAAACTTAATACGTTTTACATAAGTTGAAGATGTCATGAGTTAGACTCTACACATGAATAGATAGTTACAAAATATATAATAACCACAATCTATAGTTATAATAAATTATTGAGTATATCAAACATATCTAGGAAACTCGATTTGTTGGTACTCGATTTGATTGGATCTCCTATAAGCACCGGTGACGATTTCATGCAAAACGCCATGCCAATATAGTCTCTATTCACATTTTCGTTAGGTCCATAAAGCGGAACGCAAAATAAGCTACAGCCATGAATTCGCGGTATACCAATATACGTAGTTGCGAGTAAGGATTAAATAACTATACAGGGTATGTAATGTAAGTAATGCAGGATTCGACGTTTAACGGCTTCGGGATTACCTCAATAATACCCTCAGCACAATAAATGTTTTAACCGGGTGACGGTGCCATAGTATGGATGAACAAAAAATGCCTGGATATAAAATGGCGTTCAAAATACTTGTTTAGGGTGGCTGAAGCCATAGAGCTGGGGGGTCAGGCTTCCATGCGTTGCGCGACACCTACATCGTTAGGTAGTACATAATCACAGGTTAAAACACCCAAAGGTCTTCCGAGTAAGGCTACATACATCTCACTTGTAAATTGTTACCACCTATTCACAAAACGACCAAACGTAAAATGTTACATTGATATCACAACACATTGTTACATTGTCAAAAATAATTTATAGTAACCGGAAACAACCTATAATAACATCAATTTCACAAAAGAAATTTAATTCTTATGTTCTTACTGTCAAGATATCAAAAGGTTGGGTAGATTTCTCGGTTTTTAATCCAATTGAAAACATGTTTGTCGGCCGTAGACCATTTTTCATTCGAATGACAAATATTTAGAAAGCTATTTGTCCACGTATAAATTTGCAGTCCTCAATTAAATATATCCGTAAAAGTTCGGGTGGCTTCTCATTCTTTGTTCGCGAACGACGGATGTTTATTTTGTGACCGCGTTATTGATTCAGGTAGTCTGCAGAATAAATCTATTATGACAATAATACATCTCTTCCGTTCGTATTGTCATATTCAAAATTCTTGAATCGTATGGCATTAGTGCCACGGGTAATCTAATTAAATCGCACAATGCATCAAAAGGGTTTCACTGGCGTGTCCGATTTGCCTACGAGTTGACGAGCTGAGTAACGCCCATTCGCCCCTTGCACTCGTTAGAACCTCATTTATTACGCATTGAAATTTAACTCGCATTTTAATATGTCAAACTGATGGATAACCATGCATACATTAGCCCTGCGACTTGCTTTGCGAGGAGGCCTCCACTATAATATTGTTTTTATTGTTATGTTATCAGCAATGGCGAATGTAAAAACGCGCTATAAAGGCATTTCAAAATTTGCAACTTACAGAGCACCATATCGACAGCCTCTAACAGTCCACCGCCGGCGCAGGCGGGAATGAGCGGAGGCTCAGGTGCTAGCGGGGCTGCACGCTCAGGCTCTCCCGCAGCCGCGCGATGCTGCGACACCGGCCGTCCCATATTCCAGGACCCAATCACAGGACAAACTGTTTGCTCCTGTCAATACGAGTTTCTAAACTACCAGAGGCTAGCATCGGGAGTACCCCTGTCCATGTACAGCGCTCCGTACCCCGACGCAGCCGCAGCAGCCGGCATGGCGGCTTACTTCCCCGCGCTCGCAGCCGACCAGCCGCCGTTCTATACAAATACGGTAAGTTTTAAGTACACGTAACAAAACCTTAAACAAAGTTATTGTCCTTAGGACAAAATAAGCTTCAAATTTATCTCAGTTTTCTAAAACATGAATTTAAAAATAACTCCACTTTAAAAACACGTATCGTTACTATAAAATTATATAACACAATAAACAAAGGTAAATAAACTTGGAATTTTCTGTTCAAGTTCAAACATTCATATAAATAACGATAAAATATTCGTTTTGATATGCTAAATAAAGTTAACAACGAAAGAGGACACGAAACGTTCACAAACTCGTGCTAGTTTGACCTACATTTTGAATTATTAATCGTTGCTTCTGTCAATCAACGCCTGTTTCTAAAGCATATCCGCGAAAGTAAATGTTGTGCTGACAGCTAAGTGAGACTTAAATACTAAATACTATGTTATATACGAGCATATTAAAATACCTAAATATAAAATACTTGATAAATTATGTAAATTACAAATTAATCACTTCAAAAGAAACTTACATAATATCGTTTGTTTTATTCACTTTTATTATTAATATAATGTAACAATTGCTAAACTTAGTATACAATTTGAATTTGTATACTCTTAATAATTTATACTTCATACTTACTAAATAGATGTATATAAAAGAACCATTCATCAAATAATTTATACAGAAGAGAACCTAACAAATGCCTTATAAAAACACTTTTATATTATTGCAATTAGAACATCATATTATAAATAATTTACAAGCTTACACGTTTCCTTATCCCCGGCTGCAAAGTTAGAACTCTTGGACCAAATGCCATTAAAAATTCCTCTCCCTTATAAGCGACAGTTAAATAAAATGATGTAATTGATTTTTTTTTTTAAAGTTGAGATGTCGATAGAGTAGTTGTTTATTAAAGTTGTTCTCTGAAACTACACATTTACGCATTTTAAACAAGTCTTTAACATGTTTCTGCACTATCTAGTGGATATCAGACGATCTGTGATTATATATTTATTTTATACATCAGTAAAACTAGAGATTGCTATCATTGAAAGCTTTATTTGAGTTGTGACTTATCAATAAATAAAGGTATTTGGCTCAGTTTTAAGAAAGAGAGGAACATTTACAAAAATATTAACACGAAATCCTATTGCCCAGATTGTATGCAAAAATAAAAGTTATAATATTTTAGCATATTAGTTGACATATTTATTTATGTAATGATATAATATTTAAATTGGTTGAGTTACATTCCACTTAATGCCTAATTTATAACACTTATAGCAACCTCGTCTTAAAAATCAAATTTATTATGTTATTTAGACAGCATCTATATTCAAAGACATATTTCTTTAAGTAGCCACAATAATTAATTGGGTACAGGTAAATTTTTGGTATAAGGTTGATAATCTATTTGAAACGGATTATCGTCTCCACCGACAGCTATTATATTATAACGTTTCTTTCATTCACTCTTTCTCAAAGGCATTACCTTGAAATAATTAGGATCCGGTGTCACAACAGTCGTAGAACGCATACGAATACTTCACGGTGTTAAGCAGATGGAGTCAGCCCGATATAAAGAATACGAATAAATTAAAATCGTAATCCTATGATGTATGTTCTTTTGTGCTTTAACAAAAAAGTTGTTTTCTACCTCGCTCGGGTTTAATATCTTAATACCTTTAACAGGTCCATTCTCAGATTATTCCTCATACGATAGTGCCGTTTTTTGTTAATTGAAAGCAGCTAATCGATTCTTGTTCAAAATTAAACATTTGTGAATTGAGTAGATTGGTTGATTTGCATGTTTTTTCTTTCGGTACGGTATGAGGAGGGACATTGTTCATAGCAGCTACACGCGTGGGTGACTGTGAGTGATAATAGCCATAATAACATAAAAGTAGCCACGGCGTAATATATGACGTGTAGTAAAAGTTTTGGATGAAGGTGTTAAAAGGTGGGGCCGAGAACGCGTCTCAGGAGATGATTCAATCATTCATGGTGATATCAACATTTATCATCGCAGGCGAAAGTGTTAACTCCAACCTAACTCGCCTTCAATGGCTTTCCGTTTTTTTCGTCCTTTTATTTCGTCTACGATTTATTATGTTTTGACTCTTTATACCACATTCATAAGTCTTAAGTTTATAAGAGGGTTCGTGATGATTTTTTATTCATAATATGTATTTGTAAACTCAAATATAAATGCTACCGTTTACGTTTTCTTTGATGATGCGTATTTGGGACAGTAAACATATTATTTTACCTTTGCACATATCATAACGGTAAATAATCATAGATTAAAAAAAAATAGATATTAGAGTCGTAAATATACGCCATTTTATAGACAATTATATGATCAAATTTCTTTAGCAATAATATTTAACTGACCTAAGTTTCACACGGGCAACACAAACCGTGAGTAATTTGCTTTCTTTTATCTTCATGAATAATATTATGCTGTCGTAATCAAACAGCTAACATGCGATTGCTAGTTATTAAAAATGTTATTAAGTACACGAAGTTTCAATATATTGTAAAAAATTTAATGCCGGTATGAGCAATTAAGATTATAGTTTACATTATATTTTTATTTTAATGTAAATAGCGAAAATTATAAAAGAAAACTATATTGTTTCATAATATTATTGTTAACATAATAAATGAAAGTGTCATAAGACTTTCTATCGAATAATTGTACTTATAACTATCTATGCGATGTTGTTTTCAAGTTAAAATATAAATGTCAAGCCAGTAAATCGTTAAATGATAACTTAGCGGTGTCAACGTCTACTTGCACCTTTAACATTTAATTAGTTTTATAAAGTTATGAGACCTATCAAGGTGCAATCTGAACTTGCAGGTAAGACGTCAAGTTCTTTTAAAGTTGAATTATTTCAGAAAAGAATTTAATATTTCGTTTCTGTTCACGTAAATTTCTTTCATAGTATTGAAATTTTAATACTCCTATTCTAGTCTGCTTTTTATAGAAGAATGATATTAAAAATGGACAAATAAAATCGAAAATATTCTGTGTTAAAAAACGTTGTCTACTCTATTGCCCCTATCAGGCTCACGTTGCGTGTCAGCAGAATCATTCACCGGATTATAAAACTATTCTTCTCATAAAAATATTCCTTTTTGGACATATTATTAACGTTAATGGGATTATAGACGAGATGCATTAAACCGTGTTGATACCAATAAATGTTATGAACGTATTTTTTTAGAACTTCCTACACAAATTTTTTTATATGACTACATTATTATGAGTTATTTAATTTACAATTGATTTTAATTCCACTTACTAGTCAACGATGTTTCATTATCTTGACGGCGGGACGACGGAACAACAATTTGTAGATACATATGTACCGTCGTGAAGCAGCCGCTGGCCACAAACATCAATAAATCGAAACTCGCGTCCTTAAGCCTGATTATTATTTGAAGTAACAGAAAAGTAGAATTATACGAGTGAGGTCGAACCAACAAAGAGCGAGAGCGCGACTGGATTACGCCGTCGTACTTGAGTAAAATTTATTATCGGATTTTCGATTCGGCCACCAATGAAGTTGTTGGACAACAAAATCTTTTGATAGATTTATCCTGACTGACCGCATTAAGAAGAGCTCCCGAGTTATATTTAATGTGATGCTATAAATTTTTTTGACCCATGATCTCGCGGTCCGAATCGATACTTTTTACGCGATTCTTAAGCGCAGATCCGCTATTAATAAATCGAAAACATACATGAAATTCATCATTATTAATGTCTGCATTTAAAACATTTTATAATATCTTTTAAAAAATTATTCAGCTTTTCGATTTTCGTTGAATAATGTTATGTTTGTTGTCGGCATAAATACATATATTCGGTGAGTAAGTTCATTTAGACTACAAGATTATTTCACGACAGAAATCGAGTTTTAAAATCCCTTTAAGAATCTCTATTAAAATATTTGTCCACTTTGGAATGATTGATGAAGTCTTCTATCTGCACCCATTAAATAATAATAGGTAAGACGAAACCCTAAAGTGATCGATCAAGAAATCAATCAGAGTTTCAATGGAAGATTAACTTAAAGCTATCGTGAAAGATATAACTTTTTTTATAAGTTTTATAGCACACTAAGAAACGAACAACGTTAATTTGTTTACTTAACCGTTTTACAAGACTGAGCTCAGGAAAATTACCTGGTATAACATTGACTTTCCTTTGAAATTATAATAAAACTAATTGTATACATATTAAACTAATGATACCCTGTTATCCAAATAAGGGCCTTGAACATCAACAGAGTGTAGTCCACGCTTTTATTTTTTGTTTTACCACTTAATAATAATGTTAAACTTACACAATTATATGTCTACATAATTCCTATTTGAGAGCAAAATAATTTAGTTCCTGATATATGTACAGGCTGCTGGCATCGAGTTAAAGGAGAATTTGGCCGCCAGCGCTGCCACCTGGCCTTACCCTACCGTCTACCACCCCTATGACGCTGCTTTTGCCGGTTATCCTTTCAATGGGTAAGTTGTATAAAATTAACGTGATGTAAAATATGTGTTATAACTTTTAATAGAGAATATATACTGTTAAAATCTAAAAAGAAAACGAGTACAGTTGAGGCACATCTTTATAATCATGGTATCGGATTTTGGGATAAGTGCTTTACTTAGTGCTTTTCTATCCGGAGGACGGATTTCAAGCTGCAGAGAGAGTGACATTTAATCCATGGGGTTCGTTCTGCATCGTCACTTTGTTTTTTGTGTTCCCATAGCTAATCTACGAGGGTTATTATACTCAATACGGCGCAAAACTTAATCTCGCATGACCGTTTCAGTCACATAAATACTTACCAGTCGTTTTATTTCAAAAACTTGCATTTAAATATTATCAGCTAAAAATAGATTATATCAAGCTGTTCGTGTAAAAGCGAGCTCAGTGGTAACTAGTTACGTACGTCCTTGAAGTACGCACTTCTGTTTGATAGTGTTTGGATTTCGCAAAAACTTGGCAACAAATTTGATTCAAAACAGAACTTAATCAGAATACGCTGTAGGTAGATTTGATCTATTCGGCCCTTGTAAGTTGATAGCGGTATATATAAAAGATTACTAAAACATGCGTTTATTAGATATGAATGTTGTATCAGATTATCGAACAGAGTATCGCCGTTTGTCGGTATAAGAGTGTTGATACAAGGGTGTGTTAAGGAAGTTGCATTTGTTTACTAAATAAACCATGTACAAAAAGGTCTTATTATGTACAACTTTTATTACAAAAATGTAGTTGAAAAATCAAAAATTTAAACAATATGCGAGGCTATGTTACCTAACAAAAATGTATGAATATTTGACATTCCTATCACTGAAATTCCCACGTTCATAATCCATCCCATGAAAGCGAGCGAGAATAAAAAAATAAAAATAGAAATATAAAATGCCTCACAGGACAATACGGCGTTAGTTGCGAACTTCACGATTGGAATTTTTAATAGCAAATTGTCAGTTCTCAACTACTTTGTTCTGTATTCGTACGGAATTCAATGTTTTTGTGTTAGACGAAATTATATCTACCCAGAATATGTATTTGGTTTATTACTATCGTTTTATAATAAGTGGATTGTTATTAAATGTATTTATCGTTTTGATATGATTAGAACGCGTGATTTGGTAGAAGTTTCATACGTAATCATGATCGATTGACAACATAAAACACAATTTATTGCAACGTCGGGTTTATTTCCCAAAGTAAACAAAAAGATAGGAACCGGATAAATTTAAAAGATTTAAAAAATGCTTCAAATTGCTAAAAAAAGGCCAGAAAACTTTGATGACTCATTACTCCAGCAAAACCAAACCGAAATAATTTATTTGCTTATAACAAATCAATATAATATTTAAAATATTTTGCAAAACATAAAGTTCAAAAAAATATATTGATTATTATTCCTTCACATATTTATTGTTAATAAAAACAGGCTTGGGTGCGACATATTTCAACAAAAGGTGGTAGAGTTTTAAAGTGCCTAAGTACATATTACAGATGTACATACATATTACCGTAAAAGAACTGGCTAAACATTTTTAATGACAGACACATTCAATACAAATTTTAAACATGTAACCAATAACTAAAAAAATATAACTGGTTTTCTTCCAACACAAAAAAAAAACTTTTAAAATTAAATTCTAACTCACTAATCTCTTCAATACGCATATAAACAGCTTGTGACTAATTTATAAGAATAAACGAAACAATACGTTTTTACTGTTCAATATCGAGTTAACGATAGCACAAGGCGTGATAACTTTAATATCAAAGGCATTCTCATGTTTTTTGTACCACAGTCAACGTACCAAGACACTGTATTAATTAACCAACTCTCCCTGTGTATAAAAATGATTTTATCGCGTTGCCTTTGAAAAACTATCGATTCGATCAGATTAATAAGATATAAAAATATATTTTCACCTATAACACTCCATTAATTAAAACTATTCTGTAACAAAAAAAGAATATTACCATTTTTTTATATAATTAATATCTTTATAACAGACGTGTTTACTTCTTACTTTTAAATGGAAATAATAGCAACTAATATACATTTGTAAGAGAGAAACTAACAATTCGATATCATTGAACATATAATTTAGCAATATTATCACGAAACGCTCTGTCTACTGTTATATAAATTATTATCGCGTCATAAATACTTTATCTGTTATGCTTCGGTGGTCCAGTGAGTGTAAAGGGCGTAAAACAAAAATATCTTAAAATTCTTATCTATATTGGAAGTTTTACCATCAATTTAATATAAAACTATTTTAGGTCGAGTTTGTTAATAGATTGTAATTGTTTATTGGGATTAATTCTATGTAATTATAATTGCGACTGGTTAACGTTCACTGTTCACATCCACACCTGCGGCTACTAATAAAACAAGCTTCATGTAAATATGTCAGCAGACATTTGAATTCAGAATAGCCAGGTGTAACTTGTATTAGAATTATCTAATGTGTACTGTTTTATAATTTATTATATGTTTTAATATCGGTGGAATGCTTTAAATCTAAAATAGACATAACAAAGTGTAACCAAATCAAACAATGTAATGAACGTCGTAATTTAGACCATCGATTAAACATTATTTTTTTTCGTGAGTGAAAAAGTGTTCGATATAATTCAGTAAGTATAAATTGGCACGTTGCAAGTTAAGACAATATTATTTTTGAGATCCTACTACCTGTGATAGCAGCTGTGTATTTCACTCAATTATTCCAGTACATAATGTTACGTAAAATAGCCCGAATTTAATAGAAACGAACAGAGACTTTAACTTTAAAATATCATTATATTATTAACATATTTTTGGACATTTCTTAATCATAAAAATAATAGCTAAAAATAGTTTAACAGGTCCCAAAGCCGAATAATATAACAAAAGCTTGACTCTAGAGAGGAATTTAATTTATTTTTGATAATATGTAGCCAAAATAAAGCTGAAATACGTCCATTATAAAGTCTACGTAATGCCAAATTGCCCCCAGGGCAGTAACAATTAGTAGACAAGACTAACAAAGATTGACGCATGCCTCACTAATAATTCACCTCACTCCAGCCTAAATCATTTCAACTCGCAGCTCATTTTGGTTAGCCAGAAAAAATACTTTGTATTATATTATTATGTAGAATAACATTAGAAAAACTTTTGAATAGATTTCTTCTCGTATTCTTGACATAAATTTCATTTTCGTTTGTAACTAATAATAATATAATAACTAATATAAACCTAAGGTCTATCTAATAATTTGTATATGATTTAAGTCAATTGATTGAAAAAAAAGAATATGTTGAATTTTTTACTCGGATAAATAAATATTTAACACATCTACCGTCAATGTTACAAAAAATACTCGGTTTTTTAAGTTAAATATAAAAAATATATTTAAAAATACAATGTTAAAAATTATTTCACATCGAAAATAATAGATATCGGAGGACTGCGTGAAAGTATTCTGTGTAAGTTTTATTTATGAATATTTTTATTTAGTTTCATACTATTAAGTATTATTATATGCAACAATATTGGTAGACTGATATTTTTAATCATAAAATTGATGACCATCAATGAGGTTTGGTCATTTAACAATATATAAAGTAGTGCTAAACCTGACTGTACAATAATATGCGATACAAATCATATTCTTTTGTTAATTTGTCATATTTTAAATATATTTAAAAAAAATAAGTTTGTAACGCACGCTCTCTCACTCAATTTATCGACTTAAAATGTTTAATACAATTTACATATTTTAGTTAAAAATTAAAACACCAATGTATTTAAATTTTAAAGCTACTTATTTGTAAATGCAGGAAAACAATAAAGAGATTTCTAGAAGTTTACTTAGAACATAATTATATACTTAATTTAAAAGCACTCGTGCAACTTTTTTTTCAATAGTAAAAAAAAACTTTTTATTTGAGTTTAATTTTTTTAAGAATTGTATGAAGTAAGTAATATATTAGCCCTAGTATTTCTTTGATAACCACAAATCACAAATTGAAGAACACAAATTACATATTTCTCAAATTAATCTCAATTTCTTAAATACTTGAATTGCAACCAGTTACGATCAAAGGTATAGCATAAATTGTAAAGATCGCTGAAAACCGGAGAATTCATTCCCAAGTGAAAGGTTTGCATTCATGTCAGGATATTTGAATACCTATACTAAAATATTTACCATATATCCTCTAATCGTCTTGTTGTCGTCTACTTATGTTGATTATACCTATGTGTAATGATGGTAAATTACACAGCATGATCTTTTAAATATATATTTGATCATTTTGAATACTCAATAAGTTTAAAACATTTTTCTTACTACTCGCAAGTGAAGAGCTATATATAACAAAACTATTGTTAGCCTTATGTATACCAAGCATCAATCGTATCAAAACCAATTAATTGACTCTTAGTTGAGTCCGCCTCTTTTAGGTTATTTCTAGTTCACTAGCTGTCAATTTTATACATTTGACGAGGACGCTATAGTGGCCAATGAATATTAAAAATCTTTATTTAGCTCCTGATATTCAATATTGTACATTAGCATGTCAGTCTAAAATTATAAAAAAAAAATATTCACTAAAAGATAAAACTAAAATCGTAACTATATACAGAATCATTTATTAGTAGCCTAAATATTACCAAAAGTATGTAAAGCATTCTTTATTGATATACTTATTGTAACAATTCTTCCTTTATTTGACGTATATTATTAATATCTCAAGTCCCAAGCGAGTCGCGCCATAGTCCGTACTCGGGTATGAACCCGTTACCCATCGCCAGTCGAAGTCCACGTGATCCGTGTACCAATACACACCGACACTTCCGCTCTGCGCCGGCAATTACAAACGTAAATTCAACTATCATACATACAGAATAACATACAAAGACGAATTTCATCGAACTGGCCACTTAAAAATACGTTTCGGAAAAATAAACCATATTTTTATTGGTTAAGTGTGAAAGTCCTTTGAAGTTGAACCGTCGATGTAGCAGAAGCTGTTGGGATGCTTGGCACGTATATATTTGGCCCCCACTCGATATTGTGCACACAAAATGACGATTACTCATGCCCACTGAAGTTTATTTACGACAGGAAGAAATTGCGATTGTTTTCTAATAATGGTTATAAGTTCCCAATAAGGCGCCTCACGGTTTTCATTTGCACAATATGTAATTAAATAATATACAAATACTTAATTAAATTCTATATAATATTAGTAATACGTCTCTTAGAAGATAAGCAATATAAAATATGCCTATTTTTAGTATCGCGTAGTAGTTATGTACATATTCACGTACATAATCAATTAAGGAAGTAAGGAAGTTCAGTCAAACATTTGCTTATTAAAAAATCAAATTAGGCTATAATTGGATTGTACAATAAAATAATTAAACATGTTATTATAAATGCAAATTTTTGTTCATCCTTCTGTTTGGTTATAAAAAAAAAACCTAATAAGTATTATTAAAATATAAAAAAAACAAATTTGCTATCAAAAAGCAAAGTTTATCATAAAAGTGGAATATAATACTAGACTGATAAAATTTCAAAAAGATAATAAACACAGGTAAAAAATAATAAAATATATCTTGCACAAACTTATCTCAGAAAATTAATGATAAAAATATTACTTAAAGTAGTTAAAAATATTAAGTAAAATAAAAATTCTAAAACATTTTGTCGATATAAATACTGAACCTAAGAACAATTGTTAAAATATGTTTCATTAATCACAGTGTAATATTGTACAAGTATTTAGATTCCAATAAATGGTATTCTAAAATATTATAAGTGTAATTCTGATTGGAATATATATGTATACTTATCAACAATAAACTTGAGATATTTCGCAAATTACGATATTCTAGCAATCATATCTTCATTATCATAGTATACACAATTGTTTCTTTTTTTAATTCGCCATTATAATATTAAGAAAAGGAAGCCGTGTCGGTATGTCGACCCCTAACAGTTTTAGCGGGATGGATGCTAAAACCTCAATGAAACAAGCACATTAAAATTTCCTTGAATAAATGGCGAGTGTCAAGGCTCTGGAAGAATGGTGCGTGTGCGATAATGAGAGTCACGTAACCTCACGTGTGGTCATATTCCGGACATGATGTCACCATCGGCGGCGTATTCTGTCCACTTTTGCCAGCAGGCTGTTAATCGTGGAGACGTGTACATACAACGATTTACAGCTCAAACTTCCAGTCCTCCCGTGTATTACCAATCTATGAAACAATAAAGAGATCGCGTTGTAGCATACAAATGAACATGGTCTTATGCAGGGAACGCCGCGTGTGCTATTAGTAAGCCGCGCTCGGTTCGGAGTAATTGACCGGCAGGCTAATTTCATTCTAGCCGCATTGGACGCTTCCTCTTTCCTTTTTCCTATCGGTCAGTGGCGGCGGTCAGCCATGGTTTGTTGGTAACCAAAAAAAATGTACGTTATTTGTTATTCGTTTCATTAAGCTTTTGATTTTGATTAATGTCGCTTCCTAAAGCGATCGCATTAATTAATTATAATTTACGGTAGGCTACAAACTAAACACAGTGAACATTTTTATCAACGAATTTAGCATTAATAATTCTGTTTTGTACATAATATGATTGTTACTATTAAATATATTTATGACATATTAAAACTCATCAGGTTTAATGTTTTCAAGTATTTTTTAAATTTAATAATATTTTTTAACATTGAAGCAATTTTTGGGTTACAATATAAAGTAAAAATTAAATGGAAAATTTTGTATTGAATAATTAATCAACACATCCAGGGTTTCAAACAACCTTTGAAATATTTCGTTCCTGTTACTTTTTGGCCAATATTTAAACCAGCTTTTAAACCATTAAAAAATAAAACAGAAGAATTAAAACATCATGAGGTGATCTGAGTTTTATTGATGTGTATTGTAAAGGTGTATTATTAGAATGAAAGTATAAAATCAAAAATTCCAATCAAGTAATTAATTTTTATAGATACTACCTACTGGGTACATTATTGATTAATTCAATAATTACATACATATTATCACTTTCATATTTTATTGTACATACACAAATGTTTTAAATGAAAAAAACTCAAATATAAATGCTTCGAGAAATCTAATAATCCTATAATAAATGATTTATTATAAATTCAAATAACGTATTTTTTATTTAATGCTTTATTATAGCTGATATTCAATATAAAATTAAAATATGATCTATACATGTGCAATTTGTGGCGTCCCTGTCCAGTAACCAATGCTATTCGGTTAGTTGTACCTATGTCCTGAATAACAAATGACAAATTAGTGGTCACAGCTTATCAGTATACAGCTGTTAACATAAGCTAACAGCTACATAGCGAATTACACGTTTCGATATAATTATATCAGAAAATGCGTCACAATTGTATATCAAGTCCGTTATCTGTTTGTCATTTTTTGATACTTAGATAGATTTGCAATCAGTTACAACAAAATAATAAAACGATGATATTTACTTTCCCGTGACCGACTAAATTTTTTAATTAAATTTTAGCAATTCTTTATTAATATAATTTATCTTGAGAAAAGACAGGTGGCAAGTACCTGAAGTAAAGTCTAAATGTTACATAGAGAGAGAGTTAACTCTCTGACATACAAATAAAAACTACATAAAAACCTATGTCATATTTGTGCTTCAACAAAAAACATTTAAGTCGCTTTATAAGTATTTTTTGCCGAAGGTTCATTATAAAAGATGGTATAATCATATTAGTTGTTTAATTCGGTAAATGATTTATTTTGAATCATAGAAACCAAATGTGAAATTAATAGATATTTTGTCTACTTTAAAACCTCTTTCGTCTTACTATTCAAAATTAATAAATCGTACACACAAAAGACGCCATTTTACTTGTTATATCAGTTGTTGTCTGATAAAAGCAAAAATTAAAATTTCAACACAAACACATCGATTGACTACTCGCTATCTACAAATGGATTGCGAAACAATGCCTCCCAGAATCATAAAATTCAATGTTCCTAAGATATTAATAATATGTCAGCAATAAAATGCGACGTGACCCGAGATAACAACTGATCCGTGGTCTCGACACTTAATTTTCACGAGTTTATTCGTTCTACATTGGACTTCTTGTGAGGTCTAGCAATCGGTAAAACTTGGCGCCAGAACCCGACATGCTGATTGTGGACATTAGGTATCACGCAAGCTACGGTCTTCTACACTCAAAATAACTACATAATATCATTAAACTAACAAACATTTATTTCAAATGTAGTTTTGTATAAATACCTAAATTATTTTTAGACTAAAATCATTGAATGTGACCATACTTCATTTGTCGATGCCAGTGTTTATTATCAAAGCATACCGTTACTCCCTCGAGAATCGCAACGTGTGCCGGCGCCCTAACGCCTCAATAAGCCGACTGACATTTGATAAATAGCATCAGATGACATCCTATGAGAGTTGAACCACGATAATAGTCTAAATAGGCGACCGTATACAAATTTGTCTTTATTATGTGTGATAGAAGTGAACAGTTTTGTAATTGGTACTTTTGTATCCAAAAAAAACTTAGAAAATTAAATATTATACATTGTCAAGTAATTTTAAAACATAGTTAATATACAATAAAATCCGATTATAAAATGTTTTAAATAACTTCATTACAATTATTTGGAATTAACGTTATAAATACATTTTATAGTTTTAAATTATATTTTCATACGTTGTTTTAATATCATCCATGTTGGCACAAAAAGGCATATTTAGTTCATACGAATATAAAAAGGACAGCCCAGATACTGCTTTAACGAATCGCTTTATATTATGCATTTAATTATTGAGTCTATTTTAGTAAAACGATATTTAAATTGATTTTAGTAATGATTATAAGACAATCATATATAAAAATGAATCTGATAACACGTGATGGATCGAAGAGAAAATGTAATATCAACACGTTTTAATTGAAAAGTTTTTGCGTGAGAATGAGAAACAAAGAGCCGTTTTGCTATAAAATCTTATTAATTATATCTATCGCATTACGATTTCTTCGTATATTATGATGTTGTTATATTTATCCATGTTACTTAAAAGCACTTAAGTTTTAACGAGCAAAAACAAATAGCTCCGTCTTAATTTTTTTTGTTTATTTAAAATACAGAGTTTTGAGCTAATATTTAAAATTTTAAGCGATTTTTTTCACAAATATCAGTTATTTAAATAATAGATTTATATACCATATTATTTTAAAATAATGATATCTGATTTTGTACCGATGGTTGTAAATTATTTTGGGTAGTTCCATTTAAAACAATTATACAAGCAAGTTAATAACAAAGGATACATTTATTATTATTATTTATTACACGTAGCGTATAACTGTTTAGTGTTTTTATTAGTAAATTAATTAATATTATATATATAGAATATGTGACGACTTATCTCCAACGTAAGTAAGGGTCAAGATTGAAAAAAACAGAAAAATAATTTGCTACAGATAATGAATGTAATAATTTATGTTATTTTTACAACAATAATACAAACAGCTTGTGGTTGTGATTTTAACCTTATTGTATACATATTAAAATTTGTATTTTATACAAATAGTATTTAATGAAACACAGGCACATATTTCTGTTTATTAACCAACCCCTTATCAACGTTGTAGATTAGGGGTTGGTTTATAATAAAATAAAAATATCACGCTCGAGTAACCAAGCACCGCCCAAAACACGCCCCACTTCATACTGGTTTACACACAAAAATTATTGAACGTACGTACGTAATTAGTCGTCAATACGGGACGTAGCGGTAGGCCGTAATAGCACGTCGCAGGCTAGTAATGTGTTGTTGGCGTGTCGCGCAGTGCCACAGTATCTGCCGGTGTTATTTACAGCCTACCCTTAAAAAATTATAACATGGGATCGCTTCGCGTGACTAAAATTTTATATTACGAATAATTAACTTTATCGGATACGATACAAAAGTTATTTATTGTTATTCGTTTGTATTTGATGTTTAGCACATCTGGAGTTTTGTTGCTATGAATTGTATGAAAAAGTAGTTTATATTCCACGAGTGTTTTGGTAATGGAATATACCAGGCGTTGTGTTCGTATTTTAAAATATACATAGTATGCAATAAAATCCAAATAGAAATAATTTAAAAATACAAATTCAAATAACATTTCAGAACTTGTTCACGGTTGATTAATAACAATACTATAGATATTATATTTTCAAAATCGAACCATCTTTTAGATTTTCCCTATCCGATATCAGTAACTTGATCCTAGACGGTGACGCTTAACACAAAACTGTCACCAAGAATCAAGAGAAGTTTTTAATTTCAAAGCCCTCTGTCGTCCAAGTGATAAACCTGATCGGGTGGAAAACTTGTACCTGTACATCTATTACTCAACAAAATACGTGTCAGGTATTCTTATATGGGTGCCGATGTGCCGATGTGTCATTGGTAAATTCAAATTGTAGTGGTAACCCGATAGGCGGCGGCACTACTCTAAAGTATATAGTTACATTTGACTTGTTCGAGTTTTTCATGGCAAATGACATACATGTTGTGTGCAACGGGTTTTAATACCTGTTCAATGAATTGATAGTATATTAATACTTCATATGAACATAATAAAACCACCAGGAGGATTAGTACCTGGATTATTTGTTATTGTTTTAAGCCACTTGTTATTGACATTGTCTCTTTGTATTTTTTATACAGAAATATTTTTATATACATGTTTAGTTAACAATTAAGCTAAGGTAACACTTAAATATTCTGAAAATGTATGTGATGTATTACATTTATGATATAAAAAATTATAAATACGACTCATGAAACGTAAACTACTATTACAAGTATTGTTCAAAACTGTTGATGTATTTTACATAGTTTAAAATATTTCCATCATCAAATGCTTCTTTCAATATACCTATACATATGTATAGTATATGCACAAAAATAAATACTTAAACTTGAATTCTGTACAAAAGACGGGCTTATCGGTAAAGAGCAATCTTTTACAGGCGACTGATTATGACACAAGAATATATTTACAAAAAGAAAAGAAAAATATTGTTATTTGGTTTTATAATTGTATCAATATATCGGGTATTATAATATGTACCAATGTATGTGTGTGATACATTGTTATTACTATAAACAACCGATTTTATCCCTCAAATACCCAAATAATTATAAAAAATTGTTTATACAAAACAATTTTTTATAAATTATTTATATGTATTTTATTTATTTATTTATTTAATACTTTTTGCACACCACAATTTCAATACAGACAATTACAAAAAATACAAACTTAAAAC